>PVJO010002743.1:0-136823 GCA_004026905.1 Hystrix cristata | reverse complement strand
TTTTTCTTTCAGAGTATTTATCACAATTAATCATTTTATGCTTAATGATATTTTTATTTGCTTAATGTGTTTCCTCCAGTTGACTGAAAGATCCATAGAGGCAAATTTTGTCTGTCTCCCCTCCCCACTGCCATGATACTAGGGATTGAACACAGGGGTTCTCTGTCACTTAGCTATATCTCTGGCCCTTTTCATTTTTTATTTTGAGACAGAGTCTCACTAAGTTGCCCTGGCTGGCCTTGCACTTGCATTCCTCCTGCCTCAGGTTCCCTCGGTGCTGGGATTACAGGTGTGCAACACCATGCCTGGCTCATTTGCTCATTGTTAAATAAATACCTGGTCCATGTCCAGCATGTGTCCAGCAGGCCCTCAGGAGGCAGTCATGAATAAACTAATACATGAACATACACAGGGATAATTTCTTGTATTGAATCAGTGTTCTCAAAGTGTGATCCTTATATCATTGTAATCAAACAACACCTGGCAACTCATTGGAAGTAGAAATTATTGGTCTCACCCAAGACCAGAATCAGAAACTCTGGGGATGGACACCAGCAATCCATGTTTTAACAAACATTATGGGTGATTCTGATGCTCACTAAAGTTTGAGAACTGTTACTGAGAACAATTTGGTGGTGCCATAGACATGGATTTTAACACAGAGACAAGAATACTTGTTTGAATTGGGAAATAGTTCATGGAGAACGTGATATTTTCCAGGAAGCATCTAGCTAGATAAACCATGACAAAGCAAGGCAGCTAGAGGACTGTATACCCAAAGGCACACTGGCCCTTGAAGGGGTTCTGTGGAAGAGTCCCAGGCATGGCAGGGAATGGCATGAGATGAGATAGAAATGGAGAAAGAGATACAGGTCCTCAATGCTGGGTGTTAAGCAGTAAGGGACATGCATCCTACTCCTCCTCCCTGTAGCTATTCTGTGTGTCCTGAGTCGGACCTCCCTGGGCCTACTTCCTCACTCCCCACTACTTTCCCACTTCCCTTCTCCTCCCTTCTTCTGGAGGTAAGACAGTCCTCCCCAGCCTGGCACACCCCTTGACAATAGCTTTGACAGGCATGTCTGGTTTGCAGCTTTGGAGCCTGGCCAGGCCTTCCAGACTTTGGGGAAAAGCCTAGGGTATTGGTGGGCTCAGAGGGACCCTTGGGGTCACACCTAGCGGGGGCTCATCCAGGTTTTCCGGGGCTGCAGAGAGACAGTTTCTTCGCCTGGAGACTTCCAGCTCTAGGAAAGGGGGCCCTGGCGTCACAGCCCAGGTTTCCCGGGACCCAGGCTTCCGTCATTCAGAGCCATCTCCCTCAGGGGAACTGGCTCCTGGCTGTGCTTTCTCCACTTGGATGGCTAATAACAGTGCTGGTCTCCAAGGTCTTGAACCCAGTTGTTCCCGAAAGTGAGGAAGGGTGATAATAGCCTTCATGACAATAGGTACTATTCACTGAACACCTAAGAGTGCTGGCACTGTGCTACGTACCACCTACACCTGCAGTTCTCAACTTTATACAACCCAGTACCTCTTTCTTATAAGTATTTCGTAATGCCACCTTTATATTCATAGATAATATAGTCAACCTATATCACTGCTTCATGAAATCCACAAAATGTCAGAATTAATGTAAAGAGAAAATAAAAGGAATTTAAACACAGAAATCTATGTTTCAGTGTGTAAATAGATCTCTGTTAGAAAATATAATAAATAGTCATGGTCTTGAATCTTAGACAGTATCCCTGTGAATGTGCAACCATTACAAGTGCAGATTTACAGGTGTGTCACATAATTGTCTCAAATACCACCGGTACCATTGCCGTTTGATTATGATTTTCTACAAGGAAGAACCGTGTAGTACAATCTTCCCTTGATTTACATGGGTGCTGCTCTCTTATTTGCCTGATAGGTGCATGTTCTTGCCCTTCTCTACTCTGCTCTTAACCCAGGAGGCCTGATCCACAAATTATGCTCATGCTCTCTGGTTTCCTGTCGGGTTTGGCCAGTGAGGGCCCCAGCAGGAGATGGAGTAAAAGAAGGAAAGGTGGATTGGAGCATTAGTTTCTCTGGTGCTCTCTTGGCTGTACCCTTCCACCTAAGGGTAATGCTGCTCTCAAGGTGGCTATGGCAGGTTGAATGGGGTCCCTAGAAAAGATGTCTGCATCGTATTTCCTGCGACCTGTGAATGCGACTTAATTTAAAGGCAGGCTCTTTGCAGATGTGATTAAGGATCTCAGGATGAGATTTTGCTGACTGATACAGGTGGGCCCTGAATCCAGTGACAAGCATCTTTATCAGAGACAGAAGAGAAGACACAGAAAAGAGGAGATGGAGGCTGGGATTAGACTTATGCAGCCACAAACCGAAGTATGCTAGGATTTAGCAAAAGCTGGGAAAGGCAAGGAAGGATTCTCCCATAGTGCCTTGGAGAGACTGTGGGAGATTACAGTATTTCAGCAGTTGTGTGGCCTGATGTTGAATTAGCACGTGTGTCTTCCTCCCTTCTTCCAACGGCTGAACTCAGTCATGTGCCATTCCTAGATACTGGTGGTGAAGACAGCGTTACCTCTGCAGAAGAGGCTGTGAACTCCTCTAGTCCCTACAGCTGGAGCAGAAAGAAGGAAGACTTAGGGTTGGGGATGTAGCTCAGTAGTAGAGCACTTGCCTAGCATGCCCAAGGCTGCCCTTAGTGAGAGAGACAGAGAGAGAGAGAGGGAGAGAGAGAGAGAGAGAGAGAGAGAAATTGACTTATGCTGATATGTTTTCTTTGCTATTGATCTGATCAATGACCACCCCAAGTCCTATCCCCTTTTAGCTTCCCCATTTGTCAGATGGTTGTGAAACCTCACCCTTCATAGCTGCGTAATCACTAGGTATAAGAGGAGGAAAGTGCTCACTGGCGGAAATCAGGCCGAGAGCCGTCTCCACCTGAGGTCTGTCCCTGTCCAACAGCTCTCCTGACTCTCCTTTCACCTTCTGCACTCAGGAAAGGCCTGAGGATCTCCTGGTTTTTAAGGAGACCAGGCTGCCTCCTCCTCCCCGTGAAGCCCAAGCACCCATAATATCTCTGAACATTGGGGTTATTGGAGAAAAGGGTCCAGGGGAATAAATAAAGAATTAAAAGCCAGATACTAGAATCCACTAGTGGACTCTGGCAAAGGCCCAGGAGGGACCCAGTGGAGACCGCAGGGCTCCAGTCATCAATCTAAAGAGATGCTGGGGCTACAGCAGAGGAGCCAGCTCTGGGGACTGGTGCTTACACCAATGGACACCAGCGTTTGGCCTTTCCAAAACCTCTTGTCCAGGAATCAATTCTTCCACCCTCAAACCACAAGGTTGTAGTGGGAATTGCCATGCTTAGGCAATATGACCCTGACCCCTGGCCACTTGAATGGTTCAAGGTCACGTGTCTGACCCATGCTGGAGCAACAGTTTCTCCTTGGGAACATTAGAGGGAGAGAAAACAGAGATCTGTATTAACATCTCTTCATCTGTTTTGCCTAATGACATATGACACTTAGGTGCTCTTGGAAGCCATACTTTCCTCACTGCGTAGAAGTAACAATCAGAAGATTCTGTTCTGAAAGACAGAATGAAGGATAAAGAGACTCCCAGCACCCTTTGAATTTCTAGTTTCATCTCCTTCCTGAGGTCAGGTTATAATCTAGTCTTCTGTCTCTGGGAGATGTCCCAGAGTCATTATAATTAAGTTCCCCTTCTTGCTTAAGTAGTTTAAGCAGATTTTTATTAGTTACAGTTCAAAAAGATTATAGATTATATGAATTTCCTTATCTGGTATATTTATTCATTCAGGAAATATTTGTTGCACAAGTGCTGTGCCCTGGTTACTGTGCAAGGAGCTTGACACAATGGTGAATAGGTTAAACTCGGTATCTACCCTCAGGGACCTTCCACTTGGAGACGGGATAAGGGCTAGAGCAGGAACAGACCACAGGTGATCTAGAGGGAAAGGTCAGGCTTATGAGAACACTTAGCAAGGATATAACAACATATAGACTGAGAGCTGAAGGACCAGGCAGGAGTTTGGTAGATGGAGCTGGATTAGGTGTAGAGGGGGATGAGCATCCCAGGGAGGAAGAACATGAGTGATAATAACTCCATCATGAAGCCAGAACCTTTTGACAGAGAGGAGTATGGTCAGCTATTTGGATCAGCTGAGGGTTCTTGTTTCTCACCTTAGCACGCTGTGGGCCCACAGCTAACCCTGGTAAAAAGATTCTCCTTTCTTCAGAGGCAGCTCCCCCCACGCTTCCAGTACACTTATCCCATCGTTTTTGCCACTTTCTTAAGTAGTTTTGAAAGTCCCCTTTTGTGAGTGTCTTTAGTTGGGGTGTTGTGGCTGCTTTGATGTCCTGAATCAATTCAAAACATTTACCTTTCATGGTTATTTTGACTTAGGGAAAGAGCCAGAAGTCACACTATACCAGATCTGGTGAATAAGGTGGAGAAGGGCACACTAATGTTTTCACGAGCCCGCCTTTCCATTGGCTGGCTGTCGGCAGCAGCATTCATGGTATTTTTGGTCATATCTCATAAAGATACTCACAAACGGGGATGTCCAGAAGTGCTTCGAAAGTGTGGCGAATGATGGGATAAGTGTGTTCAAAGTGAGAGGGGTACTTTTAGGGGGATTAATAGCAATGTGCCTTTTACTGTAAAATTTTTTTTAAAAAGTTTAAGCATTCACTATATATATCACACCTTGTATTTGCCCAGACATTTAGATAGCAGGGGACAAGGACAGTTTGCAGATGTTGAGGAAGGAAATGGGAAAGGAGCAAGACAAGCTGAGATCAGAGAGGAGAGAGTTCCTGAAAATGGAGAAGTTATTTAGAGGCTCTATCTCTAAGCAGTTTAGTAATGTAATTAAAGCCTGGAACCATGTGCACATAATTTCATTTAATTTTTTACACCTTTATGTAAAAATAATTTAAATCCCTCTTTTATAATTGAGAAAGTAAGCGGAAGGTCAGGGAAGTTAAAAATGCATGTAAAGGGGCTGGGGATTTAGCTCAGTGGTTAGAGTGTTTGCCTAGCAAGCGCAAGGGCCTGAGTTTGATCCCTAGCACCAAAAAAAGAAAAAAAAAAAAAAAGGCACCTAAAATTTGTCAGGGGTAGGATTGGGATCCAGTTTTTTTCAGAGTGTGTGAATTTTTTGCTAAGCTCTTTTGTACAATTTCAGAGGAAATCTTGCTCCTTTTGCTGAATTATTTCCCCTCACCCAGAACATGTGGCTGGGAAGAGAATGAGGCCCACCATTACTACTTGAATCTACTTGGCTCAGCTCTTGCCTATCCTGAAGGCTTTCTGCGGCTTCTGAACTTTGATTTCCAGCACTAGGAGCTGGGTTTTGATGGGCTCGCGGGTGTGCTGAAGTGCAAAGGTAGTGGTGGGAAGTTTACAAGCTTGATGACTATGTGGCCACAGGTGTAAAATTTTAAATTCTCACTTGCTTTGTAGCACTGGAACCTAGGGCCTTATACATGCTTACCATTGAGCTGTACCCCACGCACACATTTTCCACTTTTGAAGGTCTCTCTCCTTTTTGAAGGCTGTCCCATTGTAGAGCAGCAAGAATACATCTTGTGGAGTGGGAGCAGCTGAGATGAGAGTGATCCCTGTCCAGGCTCTGACACGGGCCCCACTCTCTCTCTGGATGCCTGAGACCTTTGAGGGGCTGTTCAAACCTGATAATTTGGCCCAGTGATCGGCAAACAGGAAAAGGCCAGACTCTGGAGAGGACCATCAACTCCCCCCAGCAGAGGAGATAAAAACAGTATTTCATGTCACTACAGAGTTGGTCACTCGGGGAGGATCCTCTGCAACAGGCCTCCACTGCTGTCTTGCTGAAGCTCTGGTGTACATTTCAGTAGTTTCCTTCTCCAGTTTCTTGCTTGTGACTAGCCTTTGTCTAGTTTCACCACTGTGGGGGGCTGGGGAGGGTTCCTACACAATCAGTCATTCAATGGGAAGGTGGTTTTATCATTAGAAAGAAAAGAAAGTCCAAGACAGGAGTAAGTGACTACTGTACTTAGGAGGATGATGCAAAAGCAAGGACGGGTCCTTGGACTGAGCACAGAGTTACCAGAAAGGGGTATGATCGACATCACAGAGGGACGGTGCCGGTGGAGCGAACGCAGAGGCACATTGGGAATGCAAGTCCCAGGCATGAGTGCAGAAACGGGTAAAAGTTTCCAAGACAGAAGAAAAACTGGGACATGTGATGTGGTTTCTCTGTTCTCCAGAGGACAAACTGTGGTCTGCTTTGACGTGAGCTCCACAGATGTGCTGAGGCTTTTGGACACATTGGTTCCAGGTTTGGGATCCAGCTTTGGCAGCAACGCCAGAGATAGAGTCGAACCTCTCACTTAAAGATGCCTGGAGGCTCCCTAGTGCACAGTATCCAAAGCAGAAGGATTTAACAGTATCTACTCTGGCTGCGGCCCCACCATCCTCCAGCCTCCGTTTCCTCAGACATGTTTCCTGTTCAGAGGCACCACTCTCCTAGTTTCTGAGAGAGCACCAGCATCTCCAGAGCTGGGAAAGCAAAGCCTGAATGGTGTTGCACGCCCAGAAGACTCTTGCTCTGACTGCTCTGGTTCTAGAAGCACAAAAAACCACAGAAATCCTTCCTGGAGCCTGCAGCCTTCACTGTCTCCTGACCACTACTCTGTTTTGGGGTTGCTACGGTTTGGATCAGATCCCCAAAAGTACAGGTTGGAAACTTAATTCCAGGGCCACAAAGCTGGGGAATGGGGTCTGATGGGAGATGTTTGGGTCATGAGGGCCTGATCCTCATGAATGGATCAACGCCAACTATGGAAGAGCTTGTGGCTGTGAGTCGGATCTCTTGCTTTCTCACCCACGTGTCCTCTCTTGCTCTTCTGCCTTCTGCCTCAGGATGACTCAGCTACCAGCCTTTGCCGGATGCTGGGCCCCTTGACCTTGGATTTCCTGGACTCTAGAACTATAAGAAATGAATCTATGTTCTTTATAATTGACTCAGTCTCAGGTACAAATGATGAGGTACTCCTAGAACTGTCAGTGTGCTAATATGCCTTGCACCCTTCCAAGAGGAAGTATGAAGTACCCAGCATCTCCTAAACTTATTTGACATCTGTGCTGGACACACTGTATATGTTTTCTTGGAATCTCTCAGCTCTGCCAGAGTTCTGGTCCCCTGGCCTTTCGTTTTTCCTTCACTGTTCCGTTGTAGTCCGTGTGGAGTTCTGAGGTCAACCAGCTGCTGCCAGCAGCCTCTGGCTTCTCTAGGCACTTGGCACTGTAGCTCTTGCCTTGGGGTGGCACCTTCTTTAACAGCATCAATGTGTAATCCTTGCCTCAGGCTCTGTCTTCTGGGTATCTTGGGCTAGAACACCTTTCAGTAGATTCCCGGAATATTTGTATCTCCTGGAACTAAGTTTCCTAGAACATACCTTGGTTTTAAAAAAAATTATCTGCCTATTATTTTTTATTAGTACATGTTGGCAGTACATAAAGTTTATATTCCTTGTATGGAGTTGGTATATGTACATAACACATCTTAATTCTTTTCTTCCCTGTGTGTCTATAGGCACCTCAGACTCAATGTGTCCAAGACTGAAACAATCAGTTTTCCTCTTCTTCTTCTGGGCTTTGCTGTTTTAGTGACTGGCACCACATTTGCTATCTGGCTTTCACCCCTGACTTCTTTCCTGTTTCATCCAACCTGTCACTTTTCCTCCTTCCTCCTCATCTGTCTAATTGACAATTATTCATTGTTAAAGAGGCAGTGTATGTACCATCTTCTTATTCCATCTCTTTGGCAGCCTGGGAGTCTATTACTGTTAATTTGCTTAGGTCCTTATACCACTTATCACACTTTATGGCAATTGGGTTTTTTTTTTTTTTTAAAGATGAACCTGTCTTCCCCACCACTTTGAGGGTCTTAATCAGCTGAAAATCCCCAGTACCTGGACTAGGGAATGAACTCATTAACTGATGGTGGGGGGCGGAGATTGAGGGAGCTCCAGTTTGTAAGCCTGGTGGGGGGCGGAGATTGAGGGAGCTCCAGTTTGTAAGCCTCCAATTTAAGAAGCATTCCGAGAAATACCTTTTGTTCTGCCTTGGGTTTGGGTAGCTGGGAACTACGGTTTTTAATCAGCTCCAAGGCATTACTCACTTAAAGATGATTTGAGATGAAGCATTCAAGTGGGACTTCTGGCCACACTCCAACACAGCCTTAGATGCCTCACTCTTGAGGGGCCGCTCAGAATCCACACTTGCAGGAGACTAGAGCAACTGCCCGCTTAAATTTAGGCTTCTAGGCACTGTTTATCACACCCTTGGCCTGGCCCTGTCAGGATTTAGGCTGCAGTCTCCCACTGACTCATGCTGGAAATTCATACCTGATGGAAAATAAAGTTTTATGTACATAAGCATTAGTTTCCTAGGGTTGCCATAACAAAGTGCAGTCGGCTGGGGATTTAGCTCAGTGGTTCGAGTGCTTGCCTTGCAAGCACAAGGCCCTGAGTTCGACCCCCAGCACCAAAAAAACAAACAAAAAACCAAACAGAACAAAACCAAAGTGCAGTCATCTGTCACTTACTGGTGGTCCTGTGAAATGTGTCATTGGGCAGTTTTGTTGTGCAGATATCATAGAGTATACTTGTACAAACCAAGATGATATAGGCAAATCATTCCACAGGGGCTCTGTTAGTCAACTTTCTGTTACTGTCACAAATACCTGAGATAATCAACTTGGCTTGTAGATGTATCACTATAACCTCTGTTTCCATTTTTGCATGGCAGCTCCTTGTGTCTTTGTGTCTTCACAGGGCCAATCAGAGTAGATTGGAGGTCAACTCTGCTCTGGTATGACTTCATCTCATTTTAAGTAATTATACCTGTAAAGACCTCATTTCTAAATAAAGTCACATTCAGAGGTTCTGCGAGTTACGATCTTTTTTTTGTGGACAAAATTCAACCCATAAAAGGAGAAATGTAGAATTTTATTTTAATCAATTCTGAGAGCAGATTTGATCTAAACATCCTTACTTTTATTCAGAGTAAGAGTTCCAAACTGGTGACCCAGGGCCAAATTTGTCCTCTCTGCATGTTTTTTGGGACAGAGTCCCTCTCATGTTCTATGTCTTACATTGGCCACTTGACAAAATTGCATTGCTTGTTGGTCTCTTAAGAATTTGTTTTACTGGGGATTTAACCCAGTGCCTTCTCACTGAGTTACATCCCGGGCTTTTTTTTTTTTTTTTTAAACTTTTAAATTTTGAGATGGAGTCTCGCTAAATTGCTAAATTGCCCAGGCTGGATTCAAACTTGCAATCTGGATTACAGGCATGTGCCTTCATCCTTCTTTCAAGAGCGTATCTTCATTGATTTATCACCCTAGCCATAGAACTTTCCTGAAAGGCAGAATAAATGTTCCTGTCTCACTGGCCAGGAAGTAGAGGCTCAGATGGGAAGTGTGACCTGTCTGAAACACACAGTAGGAGCACACAGTGGGGCCATGGCTCCAACATACTACCGGGTGGAAAGTCCTCTGGGGCCTCTCTCCATGTTCTTGGTGTCCCCAGCAAAGAATTGAAAAGACACACAGAAAAGGCAGTGAAAGTATACGTTCTCTGAAGCTAGAAAACAATTATGCTCTGCAGCGTGAGAGCAGGGGGCCCCACAGTGGGCCCTGGTGATAAGTGGAAGGAGTATTTTGTATACCAAATCCCCAGGTTATCTCTCTTTCATGTAAATAAAGCACTGGGAAAGCCACCCTATCAAACATTCACTTAGCATCATGCTGTGTATAAACAGTACTGTCAAAAAACCCCATGGCACAGGCACAAATCCCCTATGATGAATGTTATCACTATGTACATCTAAAATGTACCAGTAAAATAAAATTTAAAAACAAACAAACAAACAAAACAAAACAAAAAAAGTCTTGGCTTCCTGTTGTTTATTAATGAAGGCTTGGAAATGGTATCCTTCGATTGGTTGTGTCCACATCCAAACAAAGGATTAAAAAGAGCATCTTCTGATTGGTCCTGTGAACAGCACCAGATTCAAATGAAGGATGGAAAATAGCAAGTTTCCGATTGGTCCAAAATAGCACTTTTCCGATTGGTTCTGTGTGCAGTAACACTATATTGGGAGTGTTCCTCACCCTGTTCCCCTGTGTTAAACCCAACCCTCCAGCTTCCGGTCCTGGCTCTATGTCCCCAGCCCTTAGAGACTGCGGTGGGCTCTCATGACAGCCACCCTCATTTCCCGGGCTAGATCTTCAAAGTAGCAAGTGCCAGTTTCTTGAGTCTTGTACATTCCTGAGGGAAACCTTTGCAGATGTTTCTCCTAGAAGGAAGGTCTAGTGATGTGCTGTCTAAGCTAAGAAAATCTTGGCCAAACTTTTCTTCTCCGAGTTTAGGAGTGGGGGTGGGGGAGGCATGAATGGAACAGAGAAAGTCTTACCGAAGGAGTTTCCAGACTACCTTTTTGTTTGCTCTTTTAAGAACTGGATAATTTTTCTGGATCCTCTTCCTAGAAAAATGCCCTAATAAATGTAACGGTATGGAAAGTTACTGATATTTTCTTTAATGCTTGGTATTCTGAAATTTGATCATAATCTGAGTATAATTTTTTTTCTTTGTGTTCCAAAGGCCATTTCATTGTGAATGCTTATTCATTTCTTCACTTCTAGAAAATACTGTATTATTTAATTTTTTTTTTTTAGGTTTTTTCTCTCCCTCCATTTTTTTCTGTTCTCCTATGCTGAAAATCCTATTAAATAGGGTGGTAGAAATGGATCCATCCACCATGCTTCCTAAATTAATTCTTTTCTTTTCTTTTCTTTTCTTTTCTTTCTTTCTTTCTTTCTTTCTTTCTTTCTTTCTTTCTTTCTTTCTTTCTCTCTTTCTTTCTTTCTTTCTTTCTTTCCTTTCTTTTCCTTTCCTTTCCTTTCCTTTCCTTTCAAGGCTTTGCACATGCTAGGCAAGTGTTCTACCTGTGGGCTACATCCCCAGCTCTTTTAATTTTTTTTTTAATTTTTATTTTGAAACAAGGTCTCTCTGTGTTCCCCAGGCTGGACTTGAATTTATAATACCCCTGCCTCAGTGTTCTATGTCTACTTGATTATTTTTAATAGAAGAAATATCCTTTCCCTTATCTTATGTAAACATTAATTACATTTAATCTAAAGCCTTGTTTTGATAATACTTAATTCTCTTTCTCATGTGTTAGTTTTTCTGATGTTTATTTTTCCAATTTTTTTCCCTCAGTTATCATACATTTTTAATTTTTAATCTGTATCAAAAGACAGATTAAGAAGAGAAAAACAAACAGAAGTTTATTAACATGACTACTTTGTATATACACGGGAAACACCCAGGGAATGAGTTATTCTCAAAGAGATGGCTTTGAGTTCTAGTTTATATAGTGTCTTCAATAAAGAACAGTGAAATTTTAGAGAAGTGATGTTACCAGCTGCTTAGACTTATACACTTAGGTTTGTATGTTTAGGTCTGTTTGACCAAATCAAAGGAAGCCATATATTTTGGTTAAAAAAAGTAAAAAGGATTTCTTCAAAGCTAGCTCCGCGGAGACAGAGAGGCCCATTTGCCTCAAATCACCATGTCACCTTGTACAGGTGAGCAAAGGTCCTTTATAGTAAGGAACAGAAGGGAGGGGAGCACAGAGGGACAGTGCAGATCTCCACACCTGCTTTATCACTTTTCTCTTTCTTGTGGAAAGGAATCTGGGCTCCAGCCTCCTGGGACAGCATATGCATATTCTGTCACTTCTTTAGGGTGAGGGGAGGAAGTGTTAGTCATCAGGAGAAGTGATGTTACCAGCTGCTTAGACTTATACACTTAGGTTTATATGTTTAGGTCTGTTTGACCAAATCAAAGGAAGCCATATCAGGAGCAAATCTGGAGAAGTTGCTTATTGCTAAAAGAAAAAAATCTAATTTTTAAAGTTCCATTTTGCAATGTCAGCTGCAGTGAGAAGACAGAGGAAAAGGATTTCAAGTATCTAAGGTTAAAAAATTGTAGGAAGGCAAATAATTGGCTGATAAATCGTAGTTATGAAGCTTTCTATGTGGATTCCTCAGTGCTGTTTCCAGGCTGTTAGCTTTAAAACTATCTTTAGTGATCAACTTTTGTCATTCCTGGTAAAGAGGGGAGAAGGACATCTTTGTCTTTGCAAATCTATGTTCTGCTTCTGGGCAAGTAGTGGGAGGGTAAAGGGATTTTCTTCTATTTGCTTCTTCTCAATTATGTTTGGCTCAGAAAATCCTTATGCTAAACTGGCACTGGGGATTGCATATTCTGATTTCTCACAGTGGATTTTCTGGCCTTGTTTCATGGTGTTGATTTTACTCAAATGTTTAGTAATTCTAGATGTTTTTTTCCTTTGGTGGTGATACTGAGGATGGAACCCAGGACCTTCTTACTGAGTTATATCCCCTACCCTTTTACTTTATTTATTTTTAAAATTCTGAGACAGGGTCTCACTAAGATTTAGATTGCCCGGGCTGAACCCGAACTTGTGATCCACCTGCCTCAGCCTCCTAGAGTGCTGGGATTATAGGTGGGAGCCACAACGCCTGGCTTACTCTTCCACTGTCTCCCTCCCTCCCTCCCTCTCTCCCTCCTCTCCTTCCTTCCTTGTTTTCCAGCTCTGGGTATCAAACCCAGGATCTGGTGTGTGCTATGCAAGTGCTCTAGGACTGAGCTGCCCTTCTAGCCCCTGTTCACCTTTTAATTGTGCATTCTTGATCTTGTGTGTTCTGTTTACGGAGCCTGCATGTAGCAATTTTGCAGGAGGATTAGAATGGCTTACTGGGTGGATATAAAGGGGATGTATGCCTTGAAGAAAGAAAACCTGTTTTGACTCGGGGTGTGGCAGTTTGCTTCCCTGTGTGGGGTCCATCTTTGCCTGGGGTGCTCATTGGTTTGTTCTGGAATAAATCCCCACTGCGGCTGGCTGAACAGTATAAGCATCAGCAGAAGGAAAGAGATGATTGATTGCCTCAGATACTCCAAATGCAGCTGCCTAATTTACTACTCCTAACTTTCTTTTCCTTGTATCCTTTAACTCTGACCTCAGAGTTTTTTCATAACCTTTCAACTTTTGTAACAGTCTTCGGAATTTGTTTTTACTAGTGTCAACTTTTTCTTTATTCTTTGCCTTTGGTGCTAAATTTAGTATAGTCTTTTGTATTCTCCCTTCCTTCCAAAAGTATAAATATCCACCTATTTTATTCTTTTACTTATTTTTATAATTTCATGTTCTACATGCAAATCCTTAAGCCATCTGGAATTTGTTTTAATGTCAGACATGACTTGGGCTCTAATTTCATTTTTCCCCTAATGGTGAGTTTTCCATGTGTGGGCTTTTAAATGCAGCTCAATTCTCAGAGCTCCATAAAAGCTTAGGAGTTAAGAATAGAAAAGCTAGGACTATAATTCAGTCAGTTCTTAATTTCTGTTCCATTATTGCTTACACTGGGACTCTTGCAAATCTCAGTGCTCCTCAGGGAAAAGCTCTGAACAATGATTTAGGGCTGGGAGAGCTGAGGCAGAAAGAGCAGGATTTGCAGAGAACTCTCCAGAGGAGACTGAGAGCCACTATGTCCCTGCCACTGGGCATGGCCTCATGGGAAACAGTTGCTCAGTCTAAAAGAGGCAGCGGGGACTCTGAGCTGCACCCCTCCCCTGCATTTTCTTCCCACAGCCCTCATGTCCTTTTTCTATTGGTCACTCGAAGTCCAGCTCCAAGCCAATGAGGTTTAGATGTTTCTCCTCTGGGGTCCCACTGAATTTTGTATGTATTTCTAGAGCAATTTCTGTAAT
The DNA here is from genome assembly GCA_004026905.1 of Hystrix cristata. NCBI lineage: Eukaryota > Metazoa > Chordata > Mammalia > Rodentia > Hystricidae > Hystrix > Hystrix cristata. The sequence goes on along the minus strand of PVJO010002743.1, from coordinate 122,961 downwards.
TGCTTTATGCCATGCTGGGATGAATACATTAGTTGGTAAAGCCTCAGGCATGAAATATGGTCTCTGCAAGTTTCGGTGGGGTGGGGAATTAACCAAAGTTTACGGAGTCGCTGTTGCCCCTGTAGGTATATTCTTCTGTGAGGGCCCTGGTGTTTGGGAAGGGCATCGTACTTGGAACCGTATCCCAGCTGTGCCTTAATTGGGTTGCCTGAAGCTAAGGAGTCCTTATTCTTTGTGGTTAAGGATTAGTTCCTGGAGATCCCAGGAAGAGGCAGCATGGTCTCTTTCCTCAAGGAGCTGCTAACCTGAAGAGAATCCTGAAAGAAATTTTGGAAAGGAAAGAATCAGGCACAGTTAAATCCTCAAAGAGAACAAGGAATATAGTTAAGTTGGAGACTGCTCTTTGGTCTATAAAACAAGTGCAATGGCACTGAATCAGTATTTCCTGTGTGTGGAAGCTGTAACCTCTTAATGTCTCTTTTCTCTTTTGAGCCTCACAAAAGCCAGGTGGCATTATCGGTTGCATTTTGTAAATGACGAAACTGAGTTTCAGAGAGGGGAAATGATTTACCTAAGGTTACAAAGAGGAAACCACGATCAGAAGCCAGGTAAAAGAAGGGGGCTAACTTTGGAACAGATAAAGAGCTAATTTGGGGCCAGTCTGTACTTTTCTCTCTCCTTCCTGGAACTAGTTGGTGGGGTTGAACAGAATGTGCAGTTTTAGTTTTCTGGGCCTTTGTTCTTGTAGTTTCCTCTGCCTGCCCTGCCCTTCAGCTCTCCTGTTCTGGTGTGTCTTTGCTTTCCCTTAAAGGCCAGCTCCGATGACCTGTGCCTGGCAGGACCTCCAGTCTTTCCTCTTCTCCATCTTGGGGCTTCTGTAGCCCTCAGGCAAGGGTTTGACTATCCTGGGCTCACAGTTATATCACCCCAGAGCCTTGCGTTCTCCCAAGCTGTGGCTCCCAGAAGGGAGAGAGGAACTGGACTTCTTCTGGTACCTCCCAAGGGCCTACTACAGTGTCTGACACATGTGCTTGTTGTCTTAATCTATTTTGTGTTGCTTTAACAAAATTCCTAAGGCTGAATATTTTATATGCACAAAGATGAACTCAGAGTTCTTAAAGTTCCAGAACATGGCACCAGCAGCTGCTTGGCCCTGGAGGGTCTTGTGGCAGACTGCACCACAGTAGTGGGAGCACGAACAAGAGTGGCTGTGGGGTGAGAAGTGAGAGGTGCAGGTGAAAGAGGGATTCAGGGAAACCCATTCTCAGGGGGAAATAATCTAGTCCCTGTAGACCTGCATTAATTCCTTCTAAGGGTAGTCTCTTTCTCCACCCTCATGATCTAATTAGGTCCTACGAGGCCAACCTCTTAAAAATTCTACCACCTCAACACCATACATATTAACCAAGCCTCCAGTATATGAACCTCTAGGGGACAAGCATATATTAAACTATAGTACTGTTTTTTAAAACGTAGGAAGGAAAACATTTTTTATTGCAGGAAACATGTAGGTCTTGGAGCTTGGAGTACTCACAATCTACTTGTCTGAATCCTTACCTGAAGATTATATAAGATATAGCCAAAAACCACAAACATGTCCATTCCTTTGACTTATCTTTTGGATTATTTCCTTGGAAAACATCGTTTTTTTCCAAAAGTAATTTTTCACTTTGAGAATTAATTGAGAGAGAGTTTAAAAATTTCTTAATTCTCTTAGTGGTAGTGCACTTGCCTAGCAAGCGTGAGGCCCTGAGTTCAATCCCCAGCACTCCCCTCAAAATTACCATCCCGATAATTTTTGTGAGTATAGTTCACATGAACTGTTATACTGATAATTATATTCTATTTAGTATATTCAAATTGTTGAATAACCAGTGTCCAGAGTTTTTTCACCTCTCAAAACTAAAACTCAATACCCATTAAGCAATAGCTCTCTATTTCTCCCAACCCCAGTCCCTGGCAAACAGCATCCCACCTTTTGGCTCTATGAATTTGACTACTTTAATTACATCATAACAGTGGAGTGTTTATCTTTTTTATGACTTAGCATAATGTCCTCTAGTTTCATCCATGCTGTAGTATGTATTAGAATTCACTTCCTTTTTAAAGCTTGAGGTATTCAATCCAGGTATATTTTTGTTTGTTTGTTTAATTTTCAAATTTTCTGTCACTTTTCAGTTTCTATTTTTGCTATTTCTAGTTTTATTTCATTGTGATCAGAGATATTATTGGTCCTCATTCTACTTTTTGAAATTTATTGAGGTTTTTATTTGTTTTGAATTTTGAGACTTGAGATATAATAATTTATAAATGATCCATGGGCATTTACTAAGGGAGTTTATTCTAGATTTTCAAGTTATGGAGCTCATTAGCTCTTAATTTAACCTACTTTACTAATTAACAAATCAATTCCTATACCATTCTTATGGTATGGCTTATTGATAAATAATGAGCTAAGAGATATGAATTAAAACTTCTGCATATTAAAACATCTATGGTGGTTATGTAACTTTTTCTTGGCTTCCTGAACTTCTGCCTATTATTCCATTTCTGCCCATTTCTCCATGTATTACCTGTCCTTTTTTGCTTTATGAATTCTGATGCTATATCATAAATACTTATGACAGATTTCATTACACTTCTTAACCTTTATCATTATAAAGTCATCTGTGTCTTCTCTGATTTTTTTTTTATGCGAATCTAACCATGTCTGATGTTACTATCGTAACCTCTGTTTTCTTGTTGCTTCAATTTGCGTTGTGGCATTTGTTTTTGTTTTCTATTTTTTCCTACCTTTTTATTTCTGTCTTTCTGGGAAACGCTGCTTTAGATGTATCTCTTGCACATGGCACTAGTTGGGTTTTGTTTCGTGACTCTGTGAACTATTTCTAAAGACTGAGATTACTATGTCAAAAGTAAAGAAAACGTTTGTAGCTCTTGACCCCCACGACCAAGCAAATTGTTCTTCACAGGCTGGACCACTTTACCCTGTCACCAGCCATTTAGAAGCAAACCATTTCCCCACCACTGCCAGTGTGGCTATTATACTACGTACTGACTGCTTAAATTTTTAATAGGTGAAAATGGGACATCATTGTTCTTTCACTATTTTTTCTTGGCTTCATCAGTTTCTACTTTAAAATGGAAGAAAGATGAAATCAAAGTGAAATACAGTGTTGCTTTTCAGATATTGCCAATGAAATTGATGGCCCGTGGGGTTTCTCACTCCTGATTACCGTGGTTCTTCAGCGCAGGCTTAGATATTCTTGGAGGAGTTGTTTGTGTCCTTTCTCACAGCCCTATACCTTGCTTTCTTTCCTTCCACAAGGACTAGGCAATATAATATAATGGGAAGATGGAGTCTGGATCTAGACTGAATTGATTCAAATCCTAGCTCCATCTCTTTCCAGTCATCTATGGTGGTTATGTAACTTTTTCTTGGCTTCCTGAAATAATAATTCCCAAAGGTAATAAAGTGTACAATAGTAATACCTACTGGAGTGGTGCCAAATAATTAACACATGCAAAGGACTCAAGCAGGGCTGTGATCGTTGGCTTTGCCTCTGGGGAAGGCTTCTTTTCCCATTCTACCTATGAGGTTTTGTTGGAAACTGTATGCTTCTTACATAACCCTTCTTCGTTAGCCACTGCAAAGGTTTGGTCTGAGGCCAAGAGCAAGACGGTGACACAAACTGAATCAGCCAGAGTCCTTTCTTGGGATCTTTGACATTGGAACATGAGAGAGGAGGCCTTTGATGCCTCTTTGGTGGAGAAATTCTCAGATAGGAAACCCAGGCTCCTGGCAGCCATGTTTCTAACCTGTGCAGGAAGCCAGGTTGCAAGAATGAAGCTGACGTGTGAAGAGAGACGCAGACATTAGCGATGGAAAGAGTATGTGACATTGTTGGAATCTCTGGTTCTGGCTGCCCCTAAGTGTATCTTATGAGTCAATAAATGTCCCATTTTCCCTAAGCTCATTTAGATTGAGTTTCTGACACTTGCAACCCAAAAAAGTTTCAATATACTTCCTTAGACATCTTAGGGCAGTACAGACTGTGAGGTCTCCCCCAGCTCCCAACATAGAGTAACAGCAGGGACAGCAACCCCCATGCACCTGGAAGGAGCCGTTTGTGGTTCCTTCCTTCCCTGCCCGTGCTGCCTGCGCATGCCTCGACTTCTCCACACACTCCCAAAGATATCTGTGCCGATGCCCAGGCTTTAGGAACTGCACTTGCTAAACAGGATGTTATCCCGGAAATCTGCGCCCTTCTCTGTATGCTCCTTGTCTTTTTTTTCCACTCTCCCATTCAGTAACTTTGCAAATATATAACGAGCACTTGCCAAGAACCGTGTCAGACTGGGGCCCCAGAAAGGCAGCAAACAGTCCCTGCTGTCAAGGAAGCCACAGGCTTGTAGGGCTGTCAGGCTGTCAGAAGGCAGCTCCAGAGAGACGGGGATGTAGGGTGTGTGCAGAACAGATGTTTCTGCCAAGTGCTGCAGGAGCCCAGAGGAGGCTTCGTCACTTGCTGCCTGAGACGGTCGTCTGGCTGGTATACTGCCTCCAGCTTCTCCCAGCTCAGTCTGCCCTGCATGCTGTTGCCAGAATGTCTTCCTAAACACAGCTGTGCCATTCCCTCTCCCTGAAGCCTGAGCCAAAAGTCTTTAGCTTGGCAGGATCCTGATCCAGACACTATCTCAGCCTACTTTCTCAGACACATCATCCATAGTTCCCCATTCACAAACCTTCCCCCAAGTCTAACCGGCCCACTCACTTTCGTTGTTCACTCATTTCTTTTTCGTAATTCAGCTTTTTCCCACCACCAGGCCTCTCCTCTCCCTGTTCCTTTTGCCTCCCATGTCTGCAGATCTCAATGATATACACCTCCCAAAGTGTAGGATGGCAAATGGATCTCACTCTCACACGATGCCTCTGATGGTCCGTGTGGAGAGCTGTGTTGAGAAGAATTCTGAAGCATCCCTGGGCATGGTGAAAGAGTAAGGGGATCGCTATGCAGAATCTGCATAGCATGGACATCAAATTGGACATTTACGTGCTGAGGGTATAGCTCAGTAAGCATTGCCTAGCTTGTTCATTCCCAGTACCACAAAGATTGAATGTGTCTCTGTGTGTGTGTGTGTGTGTGTGTGTGTGTGTGTGTGTGTTCTGGAGGACAGATGGTGTCCTATGGAGTATGAAACAAGGTAGGGATTCAAAAGCTGTTTACTGAATGGTTGGAACCATATGAAACACCATTTGACTTTCAGTAGGATGGGTGCACAGCTGCGAAGGCGGCTCAAGTTTCCTGTGACAAAGAGCTGGCTTTATGTACAGGCCTTTGCCAAGCATGCACTCTAATGCTGGTGCTATTATAGCCATGTTTTAACTCCCGAAATGATTTTCTTCATGGTTGCCTCTGATCTGTCATTTGCTATCTTCTTGTGAATCCGTGACTACAGAGGCCTGGGCTCCCAGACTGTTTCATTCAGGCTTTTACTCAGAAATCATTGCACATGTTTCTGTGGAGGCCAGGTCCGTGCTTGTTTTTAGGGACCAGGGATAGTGTTGTGCCTTAGAGCCAATCTCTGACTTTCAGAGAATGGGAAAGAGGTAGAAGAAAGACAGAGACACGAGTAATAGGATCTGAGGGGAGGTGATAAGGGTTGTAGGAGAGGAGCCAAGAGAGAACCAAGGGGGTGCAGTGGAGGGTTTGTTTGGGGTTGCAATGTGGTGTGGAGACTGTTGATACCCACTAAGTTCCCTCTTTTCTAGGCCCCTCAGTTCCTCACGTCTGAGCCTTCTGATTGCCACAGCTGAATCTGTCCTCCACAGTTATAAGGCCTATACCAATAGAGCCAGGAAACACTTAAATAGCCTTTGTACATCGCACCACCCTACTACCCTCCAACACATTGACTTCAAGAACTCAGCCCCAGCTGCCTCACAAACCTGGAATCTGGAATCTCTCCTATTACGGTTCACCCCTGGGCCTCTGGATCCAGAAATCGTATAGGTCTTGAGCGTTACGCGGACTCTGATTTTCCTGCCCCTAAGTCTGGGTGAGCATCACAGGCATTTGTGAGATCCCTAAATTATTATAGGAGCTCCGGAACTGTTGGCCAGTTTGCTAAGGCTGCTCTGTTCCTGGCTGTTCCCTCAACCTCCTACCCCCCCATGTCCAGGCTGCCAGACTTCGCTGTAGAACTGTATAGCCCTGTTGGCAGGAGACGGGCTGGCTCCAGAGAGCTGCTGGAGGGAGATGCAGTGGATCAGATTACTTTAGCTCATGCCAGATATTATGCAGCCGTAGCTTTTCAGACAGACACAAATTGCTCATCCAATAAACACAGAAGGGCTAATCCCAGGACATTTATCAAAGTGAGGAAAGATGAGAGAAGGGACAGTCACAAGAGGCCTTCGAGAGCTGGCCTGGTGTGGCTGGCCCAAGGGGAGGTGGTGAGACCTCTGCACACTCCTGGGGTTTTCTCTTCATAGGACCTGAAACCCAGCACTGGGGCTTTGGGATTTGCTGTCATCGGGTCATACAAAGACTGTGTTGGTGCATAAACTTCCCAGTAGCGAACAGCAATGAAGAAATCTACATGGGCCCGGCTGCCTTTGCAGGCAGACAGACCTCACCCCCAGGTGACAATGGTCAGGTGGGATAGCTGGCTGCAAGGACTCAGTAAGCTGCCCCCATGAGCATACACCAAATGTGCTCATGCCTATTCTGCCTTCGCAGAGTTCTGAGCTGTTCTCACTTCTGGCTGACAGGTGCAGGAGTGTGGCCATTGAGAAAGCAGGTGGAGGGAACAGGCCAACTGCAGCAGCCAGAGATCAGAGAGAGGAGTCCTCTGTCTGTGCCAGAGGGCTGGCCAAACTGTTGGGGTTCTTTGCCAGCCCCTTTCCTCCTAGGCCCTTCTAACCAGTCCCAGGAGCTTTCCCCTGCAAGGATTCAGCCCCAAAAGGATAGAAACCAGGCGCTGGGTTAGGGGTCAACCTCCAGAGCCACGAGACAGCAAGAACCAGGTGAGGCCTCTGGAGACAGCCTAGGTCCTCTCGCTGCCCTGTGCCAGGGTCTGTGTTTCGCCACTGGCATTCTGAAGAGTACCTAGCAGAGATGGCTCCTGTGGGGGAAGGAAGCAATGGCTATATCAAGGTAAGACTACGAAAATCAGCACAGACTTTTATGTTGTCTGATTACTTTAAAAACTAAAGAGGAAAGAATGAAATTCTCTGTAGGGCCAGAGTATAACCTCAAGTGGCAGTAAAGTAGGGACACTGTGGGCCCCAGGGCTGGATGGGAACAAAGTCCCTTCTGGAATGGCTGGTCCTAACACAATCAGGAAGGCTGAGAGGAATTCCCAAATAGTATGCCCGTCATATCACATTAGGGTTCCAGCACAGAAAAAAACAAAAACAAACATGGTAGGTATGCTGTTCTTCTTATTATTTTCAGATAAGTTACTGAGAAGTTAGATAACTTACTGAGAAGTTAGATAACTTGTTCAAGGTCACCCATTTATTGAACAGTAGGCTTCCAGATCTGTGCATTTATCCTGATTCTGTTGAACTGACTATAGACTTACAGAGAGATATGGTGGTTTCAGGAATCAGTTTCCAAAATTTTGTTATGTGGGAATTTCAGGAGTTAGAATTTAGGGTGGGATTTAGGGTTTTGGTGTCCTGGGTTTGGGGATGATATCATCAGGGTGCTATGCTCAAGCAGGTTCCCAATGAGGACTTGGGGGCTATGGAATTAGGGTGACTAACTCTCCTGCTTCTCCGGGTCTAAGAGAGTTCTTGGGATACTAGACTTTCAGTTTTAACACTAGGATGGTCCTGAGCAAACTGGGACAAGTTTGTCACCTTTCTGTAACGTAAAGGGTTAGACATGGATAATTGCCAAGGACTTCAGGACCCACCTGTGCTCAGTCAAACCTCACACTCCTAATCCAGGGACTCAGAGGGTTCCATGCTGATTAGGAAGATGGGCAGAGCAACAACCAGCTGGGGACAGCTCTTCCCAGGCTCTTAGGAGGGCCAAACTATAACCACCTTGTGTGGTGCTGAAGCAGGGACACAGTGGCCCCTCCAGTGCTTGATTAGAACAAGGTGGCTTGGGCAGAGCTAGTTCTAATACAATCAGAAACACCGAGAGGAATTTCCAGGAAGGCCGTCAGCATAAACCTGGTGGCCTCAAAGGAAGCCAGAAGCAGGATATAGCCCATTCTACCTGTAGGAAGGTAATTTCTTGTCTGGTTTCTGAGGTTTTATTCTAGTCAGGAATGGTCTCCTGCCTACCCATCTCAGAGACGCACACTGACTTACATTCCTAGGCTCTTCTCTGACTTTGTCCCCACTTACGGGACTGTGTTCAACAATGTCTTTGGTTTTAAAGATCTGAGACTCACTGTTATGACACCTGGAAGATTTTACTAGAAGGATATTGGGTTCTGAGGCCCAGAAGCCATGGGCAGAAATGCTAGCAGGCCTCAGGAAGTATCAGAATGGGAACAGGGAAGCCTCAGGAAATGTAGGCAATGTTGACTCATTTCTTCCTAAGTTTTCTTCTCTTTGTGGTCTGTTTCATTGTCTCGGCTTTCTTTGTTTCTCTGTGCATTGGCAGAAAGGGTAATGTTTACCTGATTTTAGTTCTAGCCACACCCAAGGACTGATTGGCTAACCTAAATTTCAAATCTAAATATTTAGAAGAGACCATCTAATTGGCCCAGCTTATTTCAGATGCTCACCCTGGTCCAATCAGTTGTGGTTGGTGTTGTAAGATGTAGTACATTAATGGCTACCAAGTCCCTTTCCTGAAAAGGGACAAGTATTTACAGAAAGGAATCATCCTAAGCTGACTAGACATAGCTAGTCTTCTCTTCCCTTCCTTCCCCTTCTCTCTCTCTTTCTTTTTCTTTCTCCCTCTATCATGTTTCCTACAACTGACACATAACTGGTCTCTTTTTCCCAGAAATTTGTTATCTTCCCCACCTTTCACTTCTTTCTTGTGCTGGGTATTGAACTCAGGGTCTCATGCATGCTAAGAATATGCTCTTCCACTGAGCTCTATCCCTCAACCCCTTTTCCTAGAATTTATAAAATTTCTTTTATGTCTCCCTTAGTACTTGGTTTAATATTAGTCTCATTTTGGAACATTTAAAAAATTAAACTAACTGTGGTAAACTATTCAACATGCCAGTTTTTAAGCCCTGTGGCTGGTCACCTCTACCTTGAACAATGCATTATTATTTTCTCCTTGCTTTAAGGTGTAGGACCTTGCTGCTCAAAGTGTGATACACAGACTAGCAGCATTGGTATCACCTATGAGCTTGTTAGAACTACAGAATTCCTCCTTCACCTACTGAAGCAGTGTATGCATTTTAAAAGCTCCTCGTGTAATTCACATCACATTAAAGTGCTCAGAGTGGGTTCCTGTCTTTTCTCTCCTACTAGATAGAAAATTCTGGGATTGGGGTGTAGTGGTGGCAGGGCACTTGCCTTGTAAGCAGGAGGTTTCGGATCTGATACCCAGGAAGGCAATAAATAACATTTTTAAATCGGAGACTGAGGACTGTATTCAGCAAACCTCTACTGTAAACTTTCCATGTACAAAATACCTTGCTTTGTCTTTCTCACAGGGGACAGAACTCGTCATATTCAATTATGAGGGAATGTGAAATTCAGAATCATGGATGAAGAGTGTAAACTATGTTACCTGAACTTTGTTCTAAAATAATCCTGTAGGAGGCGGAGAAGAGTTAGGAGAATAGATAAAACAAATTTAGCTATATGTTGATTGTTTTAAAAAGTGGAATGGTAGACAAATGAAGAATTACACTATTCTCTGTACTTTGCGTAGTTTCCACAATAAGAATTAAAGGAATAATGATTGACGATATTGCAAGAGATCATATGGCTGTTCAAAATAAATTTGTTTTCTAGCCAAATGAAGTAAATTAAGGCACTAAGAGAAAATTCAAATGAAAGTGCTCAATCCCTGTCAGAGCATTTTGGAGGATGAGTGTAGTAAGATGTTTAGAACATCGGTCGTGTGCAAATGATTTTCTAATTTGCAAAAGGAGAAATGGTACTAGTTTCTGTTACTTTAAATCAGTTTAAAGGAAAAAAGGAAAGTGTGCAAGGGGAAGAGCTAGGCAGTGTGCAGAACTGCTCAGAGCGGGTGAGTGGGTCGGATATGGCACACTAGGGCACATCCTTGTGGCTTCCTTGTTGGCTTATTTCTAAGGGAGGTTCTTTCTACATGATGGCTACAGTAGGTTGAATCGTGAACTTCTAAAAGTCATGTCTACTCAAAATCTCAGAATCGTCCTTATTGGGAAATAAAGTATTTGCAGATTCATTTAGTTGAGTCAAGATGAAGTTTTACTGGATTTGGGTAGGTCCTAAATACAGTGATTTGGGTCCTTACTGAAATAAAAAAAAGGAGAGGACACATTAACAGAAGCGAACATACACAGAAAGGAGACGATGTGAAGAAAGGTGGAAATTGATGTGTGGTACAGCTACAAACCCAGGAATGCCAAGGACTGCTGAGAGCCATCAGAAGCTACAAAAGGCAAAGACAGGTTCTTCCTTAGAGCATTCAGAAGGAGCGTGGTCCTGCTCACACCTTCATTTCAGACTTTAGCCACTGAAATTGGGAAAGAATACATTTCTATTGTTTTAAGTCACTGTTTGTGGCAATCTGTTACGAGGAAGTCCTAGAAATGTAATGTAATACTCACTCCAGCCTGCCAATTGCAAAGGCAAGGAAGAGCCTTTTTCTCAACACTTGTACCAGAAGTTTTACAGGAAAAGCAGACATTGCTTCTTAGCCCTTCTTGGGCCACATGTTGATTCCTGAACCAACTGCTGCATTGGTCCACTGAGAAAGTCATGGTTTGTTTATCCCATTCACATGGAGAAGAGTGAGAGTCTCCTAACAGCCCTCTGTTAATGCATTCAAAGAAGACAACACCAATATCTGTCCATCACAGGGAGTGTGAGTCAGCTTCCTGTTAGTGTAACAAAGAGAATCGGCTTAGAAAGAGAAAGGGTTCACTGTGGCTCACAATTTTGGAGATTTCAGTTCATGGTCTATTGGCTGTATAGCTTTGGGCTTGTAGGGAGGCAGCATGTCATGATGGAAGTACATGGTGGAACAAAACTGCTTGTCTCATAGGCAGGAGTGAAAGAAGGAGAGGATGAGACCAGGGCCCCATAAGTCCCAGTAAGGGCGAGCCCCCAAATACAGAAGATCTCCCACAAGCTGGGCCTCTTAAAGGCACCACACTTCCCAATAACACCAAGCTGGGGACCACGCCTTTAACACTTGGGCCTTTTGGGGACATTCCAGATCCAATCTATAGCAGAGAGGAGAAGCTGATTTTGCAACCTATACTCTTACTTGAAAATAGGTTTTGAAAGATGGAAAGGAAGTGGAGAGCTGGCTGTGGTGGCATATGTCTATAATCCCAGCACTCTGGCCAGGAGGACTGTGAGGCAGGAGGATTTCAAGTTTGAGCCCAGCCTGGGTAACTTAGTGACTTAGCAAAATCTTACCTTCATTGTTCCAAATACCATACTTTCTTCGGTGCCTTCTAAAACAACATTCAGGGAGCTGCGGATGTAGCTCAGAGTGAGGGCTCTAAATTCAATCTCCGGTATTAAAAAATAGCAACAACAAAAACAAAACAAAACAAACAAAAAAAGAAACAAACAAACAAAAAAAACCCACAACGAAGTAGACATGTCTCAGAAAAGCCAGGACAAGGGTAATCAAATTTCCTTTCTTGACAGGTCTGTGAACTGACAGATCACAGAGCAGCACTTGATAGTCTGTTGGCAGACTGAGTCTTGAACAATGTCTGGTATGATACCCTGTGTATAAAATGGAAAATACAGGTTGGATAATACAAAGAGGAGGAAAAACAACCTGTTAAATGACTGGAGTGGACCTTTGTCATTATTTTTATCCATTCAGCATGCAACCCACTCTCTTATGTTGGAAGAATTGAATTTTCCAGTGTATGTTAAGCCGGAGGGCTGTAGGGCTGTACTGCGATGGAAGCAGAAAGGGGAAGATTCTTTTCTCTGCTACCTGACAAACAGGGCTCAAGCACTTGAAGGTGGCTCAGCCACACCCACTGAGGACTTTGAATTCTGAGGGGGTGATGTAGAAATTATTCACGTCAACAGCATGAACAGCCCTGGAGTAGTAGTATTGAGTATCACTAGCAGTTGTGGCCATGGCAGAACAGTTGGAAAGAAAGGTATTGTCACCCTAGCGAGAAATAGTTGTCAGGTGGAAGGAAGGCACATTGCTGATCTCTTTAAATGAAAGACCATCTAAAGACAATTCAGTTTATTCTCTGGTTCCAAGGAATAGACCTGGTATAAATGGTGAAAGCCATAGATAGATTTTGGTTTAATATAAGAAGGTTTGATAGTTGGATCCGTGATAATCCACCATGGAGCAGGCTACTTCATGATATAGTGAGTTCCCTGTCACTAGAGGAATGTACACAGAAATGAACTCTTGGAGAGTATGTTTTATGTAGAAATTTTTTGCTGCATAAAGGTAGCGTTGGTGTCCTTCCACAGTCCCTCTAAACCTACAATCTGAGCAAATTTATAGGGTAGGTTGAAAGAGAGGAAACTGGAGATGGAAAGACTGGAAGTATTGCAGATTGTGAGCTGTTCTGAAGCAGAATTCCCAGCCACCATCCTAGATCCAAAAGGAAAAAAAAAATACCATGGAAGACTGTATTATTCCAAATTCTTTGCCACTCTCTATATCCAGTCATTTTGACATGTGACTTTGGTTTTTTATGTTGTTGTTGGTTGTTTTTGAGACAAGGTCTCACTAGGTAGCTCTGGTTGACCTTGACATTACTACATAGCCCAAGCTGGCCTTGAACTCATGGTAATCCTCCTGCCTCATCCTCCGAAGTGCTGGGATTACAGGCGTGTACCACCATGCACAGCTCTGAAGTATGACTTTGAAGTTTCTCCCACCAGAGGCAGGTTAGTTTCTTGCCCTACTAATGTTGGGTCGGCCAAGTAACTTGGCTTTTTGTTTTTTCATTTTTTGCTTTTGTGTGTTTGTTTGTTTTGTGGCACTGGGGATCAAACCCATGGGCACTCTACTACTGAGCTATACACCCCCAGGACTTTTAATTTTTTTATTTTGAGACAGGGTCTTGCTGAGTTGTCCAGACTGGACTCAAACTCACGATGCCCTGCCTTGGCCTCCTGAATAACTAGGATTGCTGGAGCGCATCACGAGGTCTAGCTCTAAACAGATTGTTTTGGCTGACAGAATATGGATAGAAGTGACCATTCCAACCATAAGCCTTATGAAGCATCAGATTTTTTGCTCATCCATCTTGCGCTTCTGCCATTCCATGTGAAAAACATTCCCTTGGTAGACATCACAGAACACAAGCACATGGAGTGGACCCATACAGCCAGCTTACAGATCTCTAACCTTAGGTAGAGCTGTTCCATTGACATATGAGAAATAGATACTTTATTGTATGGGACTTACAATTGATGGTTATTTGTTAAGCAGTTTTACTATGATAATAACTAAAATGGATGGAATAGTCTAAGACTTTCAGGTATAGCATTTAAGGAAGTTCCAGGCTTTTGCTGGCTTTTCCAGAATCTGAAAAAGCAGCATTTGAGACAAAGAACTCATCCCAATGGATTGTGAGGTTTTCCTGTCCTAGACGTAGACACTGCAGGGAATGGATGGCCAAGGTCACTGAGTTCCACCTGGACCCATTGCCAGTGGCACCTTGTGGAGGTTAAAGTAAAGGGATAAGAGGAGGAAGCAGACCCCCTTCAGGTCACGGGAAGAAGTAGAGCTGGGCACTCAAATCATTGTGTGGGTAGAGACAGCTTTTTTTTGGACTAGGAGTGAGGGAGTGGTGCTGGGGATTGAATTCAGGGCCTTGGACATGCTAGGCAAATCACTGAGCTATATCACCAGTCCAGGACAGCAGCTCGATAGGCAGTTTGTGTTGTGATGGATTAAAGATGGCCACAAGTTCTTCACTACACCTTCCCTCAATATGTGAAGTCTCTTTCCTATCTCCTTAAATGTGGGCTGGTCCTGTGACTTATGCCAGTCAACAGAATGTGGCAGATATATTACTGTGTAACTTCCAAGACTTGGCCTTAAGAGATCTTCCCCGGCCTTTGATGCGGTTAGAACACTCCTTCTTTGAACCTCACTGCCATTCTGTTAGGAAGCATAGACAGCCATGTGGAGGCTCACACAGGGGAGAACCGAGACACTTGGCTAACAATTCCAGCTGAGCTCCTACCTGGCAACCAGCACCGATTTTAAGCCATGTGAATGAGGTCATTTGTACCTTCGAGAAATTCTATCATCCTCGTCAATACTATATAAAGCAGAAAATCACCTGCTTGTTGCATAGAACCATGAGAAGTAATAAAATACTATTGTTTTTAAAAACTCACTTTTGGGTAGGTTTTTTTTTTTAATTTTGCACAGCAAATAAACGAGTTAGCAAATATTTTTCTGTAAAAGGTCAGCTAGTAAATATTTTAGGCTTTGCAGGCATATGACACCTGTTGCAATTACTTAACTCTGTAATTGTAGCATGAAAGCAACCACAGACAATATACAAAAGAATATGGCTGAGTTCTAATAAAGTTCCATTTAAAAAAGAGGTGATAGAGGAGCTGGGAATTTAGCTCAGTGATAGAGTGCTTGCCTAGCAAGTGTGAGGCCCTGCGTTTGATCCCCAGCAACCCTCCCCGCTAAAACATAGGTGGTAGGACAGATTTGACTGATGGGACTTAGGTTCACCAACTCTCCAACAGACAATTGACACAGAAATCGCACCTGGAAATGGAATACTTCCATAACAAAAACCTAAAACACAGCATTGACTTTGGGACTGGGAAGCTTGTAGAGTCCCGAAGAGCAGTGAAGAGGAAAGCAGCCCGGTGAAAAAATGGTTACTTAGCTTATTCTGCACCTAAGTTACATACTGGTTATATGTAGAAACATATGTGATGATACATTTTCTAATGTATTGACAGACTTTATGGCCTTGGGATAGAGAGTTCTAGGTAAAATGTTCAAGTTAACTGATCCCTTTTAGCTGCCCAGGAACAAGTACAGGAAGAACAAACTATTGTTTCAAGCAAAATTTAGGGAACTATAGAGGGCCCAAGAAAGTCTCTATAATCATTAAAAGAAAAAAAAGAAAGAAAAAGAAACACACTTCAAAGTAAATTAAAATCTAGAGGGAAAAATAGAGTCCAGGACACTCCCAGTAAGACTTGGCCTACGATGTGGCTGTAAAACTCTGTTAGGATCTCAGAGAGATTTAAAAGTGACTTCTAACACTTATTTACACAAAAATGCTTCTAAGAATCTTAGCAGTTTGTCTCACAACACCCTGACTCAGCCTAAAGGAGAGAAGGGCTTCTCTTGAAATTTGGGGGTACTGTCACCCTCGACCCAAGAAATAAAGTCAATTTCAAATGAAAAGAAGACACTGGGCACCCAGTGATTATCTTGAATGAGTTACTTGCTGCAAACACAGTCTATTTCTTATGGAAAAGGAGGAATGGCCCTAAGAAAGGAGACAAAATCTCAGGTAAGAATCCCTGTCCTCAGAGTTAGAGCCCAGGAATTGCCCATAAGTATAGGATTGATTTTCTTGTTTATGGATGACTATTGTGTCTCTTATCAACCTCCTTTCTAAGTGAGAGTCCTATTGTGGTTTTCCTATTATATGTTTCCCATTATATGTTGGAGGAAAGATAACTTACGGAGAAGTTGCAAGTTTAGTACAAAAACTTTTTTGGACTATTCGAAAGTAAGTTTTGTATGATATCATATGACTCCCTAATTTTTAGTGCACATTTTCAACATAACCACAATACAGCCATCAACATTAAGCCAGATATGGTGGCACATGCCTGTAATCCCAGTACTTTGGGAGGCTGAGGCAGGAGGATCACAAGTTCAAGCCCAGCTTGGGCAACTAGGGATGTAGTGTAGTGTGAAGGCCCTGGGTTTACAAGACCAGTGCTCTAACCCCTGAGCTATGGAGCCACCGTGTAAGGCCCTGGGTTTAATCCGCAGTACCACACACACACACACAAATCAGGAAATTAACATTGACATTACCAAAATTCTACCCTTAGTACCCCACTCAAATTTCCCTGGTTGTCCCAATAACATTTATTGGGACAATTCCCTGGCCTTGAACTCACCATGTAGCCCAGGTTGGCCTCTAACTCATGGCGATCCTCCTGCCTCACGCTCCCAAGTGCTGGGATTACGGGCATGCACCACCATACCCCACCCAATAATGTTCTTCATAGCAGATGGTTCGCTTTAGAATCATGTGTTGTATTTAGTTGTCATTAAAATGAAAATATTTCTTTGGTTTTTCCTTGACTATCATAATGTTAACATTTTGGAAGATTTCAGGATAGTTATTTTATGAAATAGTTTATGTAAACACAATATATATTGTTATATATTTTATAACAATTTGTATTTCTCTTATGTTTCCCATCAAACTTATTAGTACTTCATGGAGTGGTACTTTTAAATTATTTAAATTTCCTTTATTCATCACACTTCCATTTATTTATTTATTTCACTATAGACTCATGATTTTCTATTTTGTTCAATTTGTCAGAAACCGTTTTCTGTCCATATTTATTTTAATGCTCAAACTGTCTCATATTTGGCCAACAGGAGGCCCTTCAAACCGACTTCTGCATTCTTCTGCTATATTCTCATCATGCTTCAAGTTCTTCCTTACCTTCTGACAGAAGGTTCTCCCAGCTCATCTTGTAATATCCCTGCAGGCAACTTTTTTCCTCAAGAATACCCAGGTCCTTTTATTGAAGAATGATGTTTAGAGCCAAGATTTGAGTGTTGAATGTGTTCATTGTAGTAGGAAGTTTCTGGTCCCAGACAAATGCTCACTTTCTCACATCTATATTCGTGTCATTATCTATCTCTAAATAAAAAAACCATCAATTCACATCAATTTCTCAAATTCAAACATCGTGCCAAAGATTTCATTTTTAGCTTTCTCCCTGTCTATATTTGTAACTTTCCCTGACAGCCACAGTTCCCATTTAATCAGTTTCCCCATCTTTAATGATCTCCTTCTCCCGCTTGGGCTCCACATCCTATCTGGACGGTCCTGCCTCACAGATCCCTCCTAGCACGCTCAGGTCCTGTTCCTCCATGGATGCCCTTTTTGCTCTGCTTGAGCCATGACATTCCATGCTGGGCTGCCGTCTTCCCTGCCCCCTTCTCTGGCTGGTTGCGGTTTGACACCCTAGTTGTGCCATCCACATTCCTACCTTGTTCAGCCCCACCTAGTGACTTTTGCACTGCATTACTTAGAAACGGGGAGACGAGAGGAGAGGAGGAAAGTAAGTGCTTTTATAATTCCTGGGTCTCTGAACCCAAGGAACCATACCTGGAGCTGATTTAGATGATGAGATTTCTGGCCTCAAGTCTTACTAGGACAACCCTTTAAAGGATCTTTGGAGAAGAGTAATGTTTATTCGTTTCTTTGTTTGTAGACAGGGTCTCACTATGTAGTCCAGACTGGCCTGGAACCCACAGTGATGCTCCTGCTGGGATTACACGAGGACACCACCACGCCTGGCTGAAATGCTCCTTTTTGAACACTCCTCTAGTTTGTGAGGAGACCCAAGCAGCCACATGGAGCAGCCTCTCCCAGACCCCAGCCAGCTCCAACTATCAGCCATGTGAGGGAAGCTATTTTGGAACTTCAATCTGTTGCCCAGTCAATGATGCAACTGTAAGAAATTCTTTTAAGACACCATGTTTTGGGGTGGTGTGTTAACTGCAACAGATTTCTGAAATAACTGTTAATCATGTGCCAGCTACTACTTATGCCCTTCTGACCTACAAAGGTGGGATGGAAATGCAAACTGAGAGGTAGAAGAGAGTGCTGTGAGAGGGCAGAGGAAAGGCCACTAGGCAGTCAGAGGTAAGCTGCAGGGGAAGCAGAGAGCTGGCAAATGTGGGCAGATGAGCACTGGTTGGGCCACCTGGCAAACCCAGAGCCTAGATTCAGGCTAGGTAGCGCTGCAATGTCTCCAGATGCCTCCCTGCTGGAATTTATCTTTCACTTGACAAGGCGGAGAGTGGCAAGAGATGGAGATAGTGAGGAAGGTGTCTGGGTCTTTTTCTTTCTTTAATACCAGTTCAAGTTTGGAAGCTGGACAATGATGCTCTGAATGTTTCCGGACCTTTCTCGAGTAAGAAATGTATGGATTCTAGGTACCTCTGAGTCAGGGGCTGGCAAGGCTGGTGCTCAGGTCTTGATAGACTCTGAATCTTCCTGAGGGATAGAGAATTAGCAAGTGTTGTTTCTTTTCCTTGATTTCTGACTACAGAGGATCCTGGGACAGGTCTGGAACCCTAACCTGCCCTTAATCTTGTCTCCTGGTCATCATTTGTACCTATGGAGATACATCTCCATTTTCCCCTCTCCTTTCAGATGGGGACCATTCTGCCTCATTCTTGCTTGTTATAGGAATTCTGGCCAGACAGAATTTTCCTAAGGGCACAAGCCATTGGAGTCACCTTTAGCTTTACCAACTCTTTGGGGGAAAAAAACCCAACAACTCTTGGTTTTTTCCCCTAAAATAACTTAGCAATAATTTCTGCTTTCTCTTCTTCCTCTACCAAGATGATCACAGGGCTGGCAATGGAGTTCAGTGGTAGAGCACTAGGCCTTGGTTAATCCCCATCACCATAAACAAAAAACAAGAAACAAAAAATACCAACCAAACGACCTCCTCAAAACATATAATATTTACTTACAAACTATTCTAACAAATATTTATTAGCTCAACTATGTACCAGGCTTATTTTTAGGGGGCAAGGATATAATAGTGAGCAAGACATAAAGTTCCTGCCCATATAGAGCTGGTCTTCTACTGAGAGAGACAACAGAAAATAAATGCATAATGTTGGGTGGTGATACCCACTTTGAAAAAATAAAAGCAAGTGAGTCCATGCAGCAGGCAGGAGACTTTTTGCACAGGGGGGTTCAGGAAGGTCTCTCATTCTCTCTCCCCTGCTGGGGACAGAATTCAGGGCCTTCCTACTAAACTACTTCCCCAGCACTTTTTAATTTTTTAAATTTTGAGACAGGGTCTTGCTAAATTGCCCATGCTAGGCTTGAACTTGCAATCCTCTTGCCTCAGCCTCCCAGAGTGCTGGGATTACAGATGTGCACCAACATGCCTGGCAGAGTCTTATGTGGTGACACTTGAGGAACCTGAATAAAATGTGGGGGGAAAGCGTTTCAGGTTAAGTGAATAGTAAGTACTTAAGGCCCTGAGGCAGGAAGAAGACTGGGGAGGGGGCACAGGACAGGTGGAAAACAGGGTGAGCAATAAAGAAGCAACCATATAACCCAGCCCAAGATGACAGTGGCTTGGTTCACAATGATTACAATAGAGTTAGCAAGTGGTGAATTCTGGTGTGTGTGTGTGTGTGTGCGCGCGTGCACGCGTGTGCATGTGTGCATGTGCCTGGTGCTGGGGATTGAACCTAGGACCCTGTACATGCCAGGTAAGTATTCTAAAATTCTGGTATTTTAAAGGTAGTACTGGCGAGACTTGTTAAAGGGATGGAAAATGGCATTTAGGAATAAGAGGTATATCAAGGACACCTTTCAGGTTTTGGTCTTGGGGAAGTGGATGAACAATGGTGTCACTCTCAGAAGGAGGTAAGACCACAGTGGACTGCAGGGATTAGGTTGTTGGGGATATGATGTGTTGAATTTGAAACACTGGTATCTAAGTGTGGAGGTCAAGGAAGGGGTCTGGTTTGGAGACAGAAACTGGAATCATTAGCTCATAGATATTATAAGGCATGCCCAGTGAGAGTGTAGACAGAAAGGAGCACCACGGAGCATGGCCCTGGGCCTTTCCCAACAACTGGAGAGGAGGAGGTGAAGTTCTAAAAGGAGGCAGAGGAGTGCCAGTAAAGTGAAGATCTGGAAGCGCTGCTATTCAGAAAGTCAAGGGAAGAATGTAGATTCTGTATGATGACAACCAAGTGTTGACTCCTCAGTTTTCTCATCTGTGAAATGGAAACAGTAACAATTCCTATTTCAGGGCATATACTGGCATACAGTAAACTCTCAAAATACAGCAGTTAGTGTTAACATTCTCGGAGTTGGCTGCTGGAGACAGCCGTGTTAGAGGCCTTTGGGTAAAATACAGTTTCGGTGGCTTTAGTGCTTACTTAAGTCTCTTACCCACCCAGTCTCATCTTTACTTGTGAATCAACAAGGGATAAATAAGGGTTTCAAATCCAGAATTCTGCCTCTCTTCAGCCGCGAGATCTCAGGCATGTTTAACTTCGTGGGACCCTGAACTCTATCTGTGAAACGAGAGCAATTGCTACTTCACGGGATTGTGTTCCAGTACAGTGCAGATTGTAACGCAAGTCGCTCTCCTGCCCGAGGAGGATGAAGACGTGGGAGTTACTGAAGTTTCCGGTCGCCGCCCTACCCCGCCTCCCAGCAAGTGTGGTGGTGATGTGTTGTGATCTGCTGAAGGCAAAGGCGTACACCCAGAACCCAGCGGGGCCGGCCTCTGCGCTTCCCAGGCCCGGCCGGCACACGAGCTACTGGGGTGACAGAAGTGGCAACTCGTGCACCTTCTTCACCGCACGTGCCTGCTTGGTCAGCCGGGACTCAGCCAGGCCGAGGGGGGCAGATTCCGAACTCTCGTCCCAACCCTTCCTCCACGCGGTCCCAACCCTCGCCGGCCGTCGAAGCCCGTTTCCTGGACAACCCTTCTGCGCCCGTCCCCAACCGGCCGCCGAAGCCCACTAGCTGGGGGCCGTGGCGGCCGCCCCTTGCAAGTTGGTCCCGCTGGCCTCTCCGCCTCTTCCCGGGCGGCGCTGCAGTCCCAGGCCGCACCCCGGTACTGAGACACCCCGGGAAGTGGCGGGGCCTCTCGAAGGCAGCCAGTTGGAGCAGCGGGCGCGTCTTGGTGGCGACGTAAGTCCCCGGGCGAAGTCTCTGAAAGAGGACGGCACTGGCCGGACTTCAGGCCCGAAGTCCGACTTGGGTGAGCAGGGTAGCGGGGCGGGACCCCCGCGCCACGCCCCATCGGGAGGCTCCGCCCCTGCAGCCCGCTCTCCCGAGACCCCGCCCCGCCCGCACCCGGAGGCCCCGCCCTTCCCTCGGCGTCCAGAACCCCCCGCCGGCCCCGCCCCCGCGGCGGCCCCGCCCCGCCCCCGCCCGCGCCAGCGGCGCCCTTCTCGGAGCTCCGGGTCGGGCTGCCCAGACTCCCCGCGCTCCGCCGTCGCCCGCCGGCGCCCTCGCCCCCGGCCCCTCCCCCGCCGCCGTGGCCGGGCCGCGCCTGGCTGGTGGCCCGCGGGCGGGCCGCCCTCCCCGCCTGTAGCCCACCTCCCTCTTAAAGCGGCGGCGGGAAGATGAGGTTTCGGGAGCCGCTCCTGGGCGGCAGCGCCGCGATGCCCGGCGCCTCCCTGCAGCGGGCCTGCCGCCTGCTCGTGGCCGTCTGCGCGTTGCACCTCGGCGTCACCCTCGTCTACTACCTGGCCGGCCGCGACCTGAGCCTCCTGCCCCGGCTGATCGGGGTCCCCACGCCAGTACAGGGCTCCAGCGCCGCCGCCAGCGGGCAGCCCCCCGGGGAGCCCCGGCCCGGAGGGCCCCGGCCGCCGCCTCCCTCGGACGCCTCCGCTCAGCCTCGCCCGGGTCGCGACTCCAGTCCCGGGGTGTATCCTGACCCCGGCCCTGCGAGTAATTTGACTTCGGTCCCAGCGTCCCCTGCCACGGCATCGTCGCTGCCTGCTTGTCCCGAGGAGTCCCCGCTGCTCGGTAAGGACTCCGCTCGCGCCGGTCCGAGGGCGGGGACTCCCCGTGCTTCCCGGACGAGGGTTGCCCGGACACCCCCGAGCCGTCCCGCACGGCTGCCAGCCTTCCTGCTCGGGATCAGAGTGCTTAATCCCAAAGAGAGGCCCCGGTCGTCTTGCAGGCTGAGGCCCCTACCCTACAGGGAAGCCGGCTGGCCCCTCTGGCCGCAGGAACCAGAGGAGGCCTTGGAGACCTCCCTGCTCTGGCCCAGGAAGTTTTGAAGTTCGGGTCTGCTTAGGGCTTGGAGCAGTCTTGCCATGCTAACGTTGGTAGGAAACTTTAGGTAGCTTAGTCACCCGCTGCCTTTTGGGGGACTGACAGAGGCCCCAGTGGGGAAGAAGGTTGACCTGTCCACATCTACTTTCTCAGTACCACTCTCCTAAGCGGGGTTAACTCTTTTCTTGAGCTTCTGGGCAAGGGCTTTAACTTCTCGCTAAACCTCGTTTCTTCTCTGGTAAATGAAGATAATAAAAGGTATCTGTTAGAGGGTTGTTTTCGAAGAGTAAACGAAACAGTGTAAAAGGGATTTAATTAATGAGGGTAAACGCTCTGTAAGTTGTTACTGTTGTGTTCATTTCCTCTGTGTAGATAGATCCCGCACCCTCCCACCCCAGCTTCCTCCTCTTGTAGGTTCCCCAAACCTAAGTGAGCAGGGCCCTGTCAGGGGCAGCTGACTTGTGTTCCCTGGGGGCTGGAGGGCTAAAATGTAACCAGCCAGCCCCAGGTTGCCTCATCCCAGCACTAGCCCAGATGATCTGAACCCTGGCCTTCAGCCTGTTTGGCATAGGCAGGAAGTACGAGTAGGTGGGTTTGCATTCCTAGGTCAGGAGGAGGCTGAGCTCTACTTGGACCTCTCCTTGACCTGAAGCGGGCAGGCCTGAGGCAGCCACAGGTTGCTTCCAGGGTTACTAGACAGGTGGCTGCTCTTTTCTCATGCCAGGTTTAAGAGAACGTTGTTCTGAGTGAGGGGCCCTGGCGGGCAGGCAGGCATGCTGCCAACAGCTCTGTCACGTTCTGGAAAGCCCTGGCAGAGCAAGCCTTGCTGCATGCTCTTGCTCAACTTCTCCAATAATTATTTCAATATTTTCATATCAAGTTTGGGAGAAACCTCTGGGGATTGGTCAGACATGAATGGTAGTAACGATGGGGACTTTGTTAAAGCAGAAGATTGAAATCTTTAGACTTGGTGGTTAATCTGGGAAGCAGAGTAGCCTGCTATATAAAGAAGCAGAATCTTTGCCCTACTGCTAAATGTCTGACTTCAGGCATGTTACTGTTTTTAAGAGTTTCTTTCTCATTTGTAAAGTGGATACTTACAGAGTAATTTTTAGGACTAACTGAAATTGTAAACATTAAATACATGGCACCTATGGTATTAGGCACTCAGTACATGACGGCTAATATTAATATAGTAATGTGATTTGTTGACGGCCTTAAAGTTCCATTTTCTCAGGTCTGGGGATTTAGCTCAGTGGTTAGAGTGCTTGCCTTGCAAGCACAAGGCCCTGAGTGTGATCCTCAGCACCAAAAAAAAAAAAAAAGTTGCATTTTCTCAGACTCTCGTGGAAATAGCTCTGAGCAGTAGAGCGAGGGAAGAGAGAGTTCCCAGACCATAAAGAGGCCAAGTTTTTTTGCTTTTGTTTTTGATTGTTGCTTGGGCATGTGCAGAAAGAAAGAGAAATTAATTCACAAATTTAAATCCCCCAGAGTTCACTAGATTGGTGTTTGGGGTATAGGGTCTTCTTGATGAAGTGTGAGAGATGTAGTGGTGACCATAGCTCTGCTCTGTTTTGATTCGTAATATGGTGTTGCTAGTGACCAACATGTTAATGGTGTTGCTAAGTTGATTTTGAAATTGTCTGCTGGAAAGGACTTCTGGAGAGAAGGCATTTTAAAGGGCATGCAGAGAGAGAACATTTTGGAGGGCATGTTAGAGAGTCCTGTGACCTTCGCCGGCTTTGCTGCTTTCATGTGACCTACATGAAACTGTGACATTTAAGGCTGCTGCTGAGATGCCAACTTGAGAAAGGTTGAGAGAGGTCTTTTCTTCATTTTAATTGATCCCTTAGGTTTGAGTGGTTGGATGCAACTCTTACTGTGGAGGTTCCTGGCCAGAAGGGGTCTTGAGAAAGCTGAAAGTCTGCCTGGGAGTGTGTGGGTTGGGGGAGTTGAACCCATCTGTTCAACTGGACAGGTGTCAGCCAGAGCCCTTGTGGGGTGGTTTTGAGGTTGATGGGAGAAAGCATCCTTGGGGTTTAGAGTTGTGGCCTTTTCACTACTTGCAGTTCCTTTCCCCTGCTTTGCTTTACTTTCTGGTGTCCACAGGTCTGGGCCAGATGCTTCGCTTTGATGCCTTCCAGCTGAGAGCTGGTGGATTTAAGTTTATAAGGCACCAGCCTGGGTTAGTGATGGGTCACTGATTTGTCCACAGGTTGTCAGAGTATTGGAAGAGACTTCAAAGGGCTTGGGTTAGAATCTGTGTATACCTACCGCCTGTGTGACTTGGGGCAGGTGGTAATGTTTGGAGCCCTTAGTGTGAGGCCCCCAGGAACAAATGCTACAAGGATGATGTGGGATTTTTTCCCTGAGGGGAGTTCACTTTGGTGGTGTAGGCTTCCTTATTGAATCCTGTCCCAGGCCTCAGAGGGTGGGCTGTGCAGGATCTACTCTACTAACCCTGGCAGTGAAGCCTCCTTTTCTGGCCACCTGGGTATTTGCCTGAGATGGGAGGAGCAGCAGCCTTGTGATTCTTTTCCCGGAATGTTTATCTCTGCTCAGATTTAGCGGCAGCTCAACATGACTTGACTGGCTGTGGCACAGGCAATCTGGAGAGAGGTGGGGTGGGGGAAGGTGGGCAGCACATCAGGCTGGCCTGGTTGAAGGAGGCAGGGCTGGCTGGGGCCTTAGCTGGGACGTTGTATGATTAGGGCAGTTCCCTCAAGTGGGCAGGGAATTAGTTCCAAACTGCTTAGACTCCAGAGGCCCCCTCTTGCCCAGCTGTACATTGAGGAGGCAATTCTCATTTGTTCAGAAGGTAAGAGTCTGACCTAATGGTGGGCACCCGGGCCAGCAAACAGCAAGGATAGGTAGTCAGGGCTCCAGGAGAGCACTTTGTGAGCCTGTTTCCCTGGCTTTTATGATGACTGTCAGCTAAACCTTTGGCACGGTTTGTGCCGGTGGAAGACAAAGTACTTGCTAGGTCTGTGCTGGGGTTTCAGCTCTCAAAAATTTTTCTGTCAGCACACTGTCCCCTACCCCCATCTGTACACATGTGGACACAGACAGGCTACACAGGACAGAGTGTACTTTGAGGCTTGGGAAAAAGCTCTTTCTTGCCTTCCCGTTTTGAGTTCTGGAGTCTTATCACCTTCCATCTTGGGCTGGAGTCTCGTCCTGGGTGTTGGAGGAGGCAGAGAAATACTCACGCGCGACCAAATTTTGAAGATTTGGGCTTAGTTAACCAGTCCTTTATACCAGTTTTGTCCTGTTGCTTTTTTTCTGGGGAAAATAATTTATTGATATACGCAGAGATATTCTTTAACAGGCTGAGGTTCAGAAATACCCTCCATGACTATCTAGCTCACTTTTGTGATGAAACCTGGTTGTTTTTTTCCCATATGACCTGACGGCAGCAGAAAGGATCCCTACTTTTATTTTTTATTTTTGGTGCTGGGGGTCGAACTCAGGGCCTTGTGCTTGCAAGGCAAGCACTTTAACCACTGAACTAAATCCCCAGCCCCTCCCTGCTTTTAATTTATCCCAGACTCTGAGCAAACATGGGAGCTTCCTCCTTTTGCAGCATGGCCTTAGATGAACCAGGTAGAAAGAAGCTTTGTGGGGCACAAGGATCATAAGCCAAATGTGTGAGGGGACTCAGACGGCAGGTTCTTAGAACGGAAGCCTCCCAGGAAGACTGCCCTGTGTTCTTCTCTAAGAAGCCCACTAGCTGGGGGATGTGGCGTACAGAGACTCAGGAATGACCTGCTGTAGCCTCAAGTTTGGGAAGAAGGTCCTTGCAAGGTGTGTCAGTGAGTCTATCTGAAAGTTCTCGTGTGGGTGTCCTTCCTGTGCCTGCGCATCTGGTAACTTCTGAGGTTCAGTTACAACAGTGTGGCTATACAAAGGAGGAGATGGACTGTCTCCCTGTAGGAACTCACAATTTAGGGAAGGGAAACATAATTAAACAGTGCTGGTGTCATTTAGGGAAGCTGGGGTGTGTGTGTATGTGTTTAGCTTTTTCCCTTTCCTTCTCCCTAGCACTCCCTCCCTTTCTTCTTTCAGAAAAACCAGGATTAATGTCTACTTTCTTCAGTCCTGGTTTTATTTGAGTGTGCAAAAATTTCCTCTAGTTTCTGAAGCTATGTAGTAGCTGTACTGGATAAGCTTCACTTGGTGCTTTATAATGATTATAATGAGACATCAGCAGCTGTATGCCTGGGTATTATGTTCTTTGGGTGGCAGCAGGGTAGGGATTTCCAGGCTAGGACTAGGCTAATTTATGGGTTGGGAATGATGGGACAGTTTATGCCAAGGCAGTCTGAGCCCTTTCACAGATTCCACAGCAGGAATTTCGGGAACAAGGTCCCTTGGGGTCAGCTGCAATATGGGTGTGTAGGAGAAGGGCACAGTTATTCAGTGGTTAAACCTGCTGGTTTCTCCACTGCCTACTTACCTAGTGGCCCCTATGCATTATTTCCACTCTTTGTTCTCTGCCTGTCCCTGCTCAGAGACTGAGATTGGAATTCTGCTTGAATCCACATCCACCAGGAAATTCCAGTTTTTCTTATCTAGTGGGATGGAATCCAGTTGTCTTAGGACAGTTGGGCTGCCCTTTTGACTTAAATCCTTTGAGAGCCTGGTACTGTGCCCATTGTACATTTGGCTCTAGCTCAGTCTGGTGTGGCCTCTGGGCAGTGTGGTCACTGTAACGGCCAGCCAGCCAGCCAGACCCTGACTGCTAGGGGAGTTAGTAAGGCATAGGATTGGGCTTAGACCTCCACGAGGCCTTTCCTGTCCCTAAACGTGGTCACGATGCCGGGGAGCTATGTCTGTAACTGTAAAGACCTCAGTTGTGGGGACCTTTGTGTTTATCTGGGTCTACTCACAGTGAGGTGAGATTGTTGCCAATTTGAGGAGACATGTAGTAGTGGCTTGGGGATTGGGGACAGGGTTTGGCTGGGAGCTGGTTTGGGGTGAACGTGGTCTAAAGGGATTCGCCCTTAGTAGACAGAGGGGTGAGTCACACATTCAGAACAGCGTTTCAGGTTCCACGTTTCAGTTTGGCCCCAGCCCGACCCTTTGCTACACAAATGGAAGCCAGGGGCTATATAATTGGTGGTTGCCGAATTCTTTGGCAGTAATTTTAATGTCTGGTCTGGGTGTGTTATGTAGCTGCTTCTCTAGCCTCTGTCCTGCCTCTCCAAAGCCCCTGACAAAATCCAGAGTGGAGAATGATTTGCCTCCCAGAGATGTTGGATAGAGGGCCATGAGTTTATTTTTACCTTTTTTTTTGGCCAGGGTGGTGGTGGGGATTAATTTCTTCCTCCTCTTTGTAGACAGTAATGCTGGGATTGGAGGTGTAGCTCAGTGGTAGAGTGCTGGCCTAGCATGTGCCACACCCTGGCTCTACTTTCTAGCACTGAGGGAGAAACAAAGTAACACAGGTTTATTGATGATAATTTACAGGGTTGAAAGGATAGACTAGCGCCATATACCTGTCTCGTAAAAGAAACATGTTATGTTTTTTGCTAATGTTTATCTTATACATATATTTAAGAATACGGCTGATACCTTTATAGGTGAACAGATTGCTATAAATTCATGTACTTGGCCTGCTATACAGCATTTTCCATGTAAAATTCTTTCACAGTCCTGTCCCTTTAAAAAAATCATAAAAGCTGTATTATCTTCCTTCAGATGAATATGCCTGACATAACTTTACTCAGCTGTTTTTTTTTGTTTTGTTTTGTTTTGTTTTTGGTGCTAGGGATCGAACTCAGGGCCTTGTGCTTGCTAGGCAAGCACTCTAACCACTGTGCTAAAGCCCCAGCCCCCCTACTCAGCTGTTTTTAAGTATACACATGGAATTTTAATTTTTTTCTAACTTAGTGGTGTGGTGAGGCTTGTGCATAAAACTTTGTACGCTTTTTAGATGGTTTTTGCGAGAGACCTTCCTAAACGTAAAAGTGGAGTAAATGCTTTTTTGAGAAGGTCTAGATTTTTAAGCAAAGGAATAGACCCATCGGAAATTACTACAGATTTGCTTAGTGCTAGCAGATGAGTATTATTTATTGCTGAATGATGTGTCTAGAATTCTGACTAAAAGAGGAAACCAGGTCCAGGAGGTAACCAGGGCAGGGGATGTAGGACCCATCTTAGGATCTGGCTGAGCAGAGATCTGCTCTGAACGGAATGAAAAACAGGTCCCATGATGCTTTCTTAGTAACTTCATGTGTTTCCTTAGTGGCCAAGTCCCCGGGTAGGCCTTTGTGACCTGCTGTGGCTCCGGGCCTGGGGCCTGGGTGAATTCAGTGAGCTCACCCAGGGCTATTGACATCACTGAGATGTGACACAGAGGAAGGGTGGGAGCAAGCTAGCAAATCATATTTTGAAACATAAGCAAAGCTCTTCTCTGTGTTCCTGAGTTCTGGGGAGGGGCCGTGGAACAAGAACATTTAGGTTTCCAGGAATTCTCTTAGGGAAAAGCCTCAGAGACCAGCAGATCCTGATTCTTAGTCGGTACTTGGTAGGTTAAATCAACAAAACCACAGGCTGGTTTACCTGGCTCTTCCTAAGGAGTATATTTTGAAGTTTCTCCATTTTGAAAGCCCTCAATGGAACAAATTCTGCCCCCCTCCCAATATTGAAGATTGAACCCAGGGCCTTTGCACTGAGCTACATCCCTAGCCAACCACCCATCTCCTTTCGTTGTTGTTGTTGACACAGTCCTGATAAGTTACTAAATTGCCCAGGTTTGAATTTGCGATCCTCCTGCCTCAGCCTACCAGAATTCTGGGATTAAAAGCCTGCCCGACTAGGCCCAGCACAAATTCTTTTCTGAGGGACAGTTTGGTGTTGAAAATCTGCCAGAGGTCATTTGGCACAAAATCTGGGAGCTAGAGGAAAGCATTGAGGGAAGGAGCAGAGTTTTGTCAGACTGGCAAGCCCCTTATATGAAATCAGCTTCCTTCCTCCCCTACCATGTGGGCCTTGTCATGGGGAGAGGCGTTGGCAGGGGCTTCAATGATTACTTGGCTCCATGACAGGGCACATTCTAAAAATGCCTTTTAACTTTTTTTTTTTTTTTTAAAGTTTCTTCCTGTTTTGTATAATGTCTCTTTGCCTTTGACATCCTGAAATCACAGAGCTGCTATTGGTGTAGCAGGACAGTACCAGCTTGAAAAACAGGAAAGGGTTGTGATTAGGGAGACTTGGAGAAGCCGGTACTTGTGTCGTAAGAGCACGGAGACTTGGTGGTTAGGTGTTTCATGGCTGTTGGCATTCACATGAGTACTTTAGGTAGGCTGAGCAGAGTGCCTGTCTGGCTGAGAGTGAGTAGAAGTGAGTCATCACAGTAAAGTCAGGAGGGGCTCCAAGGAAGAGGAGAAAGAGGGACTCATTTGCTTAGTCATCAGACTTTTATTGGTAACTGCA
Source organism: Hystrix cristata (assembly GCA_004026905.1). Classification (NCBI taxonomy): domain Eukaryota; kingdom Metazoa; phylum Chordata; class Mammalia; order Rodentia; family Hystricidae; genus Hystrix; species Hystrix cristata. The sequence continues at coordinate 93,354 of PVJO010002743.1, read as the reverse complement.
CTGTACGACACATGGGAGATAGACACGAACAAGGGCTGCTGCTGTTCTTGGGGAGCCTCTTAGCAGCAGATAGACTCTGACAATACAGCATGGACAGAGAACGGGAGCCTGGCTACTCTGGAGGCACCACGGAGGTGCGGAGAGCCAAATGGGGGTCGGTGCCTGGGTCAGAGTTAAACGAAGGGCCTGTCTTCCAAACACTGAGATTGGCGTCCCTGTCTCAGCTTGTTGGACAGTCTCCCTTGGCAGGAAGGACAGGGTCCTTTGCTGAAAGTAGCTCGTGACTTCCTCTAGCTGCTGTCATATAGCTAAAGTTACAGCTGTTCTGCTTAGGTACCAGCAGGGCAGGAGAGGAGGGCAGATGAAGGCAGAGTGAATGGAAGATGGTAAAAGAGAAAGAAGGTGGTGCTGTTGGGACTGTCCTGCACGGTGGTAGAATTCTTGGGAAGAGAGCTGCTGAAAGGGGTTCCCTTGTAGCTGCAGGGTAGGACAAGTCTCGAAGGCCACTGAGGGTTCTCAGTTCCAGTCTTCACGCTTCTCCTAACTCATTGTATCATTTTAGGCAAGTCTAGATTCCATGTTGCCTTTCTGAAATTTGTGTTGTCTTTTGCATCTTTCCTTCTTTACCTCCTAGATCCTGGTCTGGGCGCGCGCGTGTCTGTGTGTGTGTGTGTGTGTGTGTGTGTGTGTGTGTGTGTGTATGAGTGAAATCCTAGTTATATCTACAACATGGAAGGTCTCTGAAATTCCTTGTGAAGCTCCCTACTCACTACCTGTTTCAGAGCTCTTGCGGTGAGGCTTCTATTGAGGATTTTATGATGTCTGTCTAAGCTGGCATAAAGATTTTAGCTGGTGGATGAGCCTTAGAAATGGCACAAGAGATGTTTCTGTCATACTGGCTAGCTGCTGTGTGGTTTGTGAAGGTTTATGCTCTCTGTGCCTCACTCTTCTCACCTGCAAAGTGAGAAAAATAGTACTATCTACCTCATACTGGTAGCTGTTGTAAAGTTTAGGTAATGGCTATGAAAGGGCTTAATACAGTGCCTAACACATAATGAGCTCTGAATATACGTTTTTAAGATTGTTAGTAGCAATAGAGTAGCTCCCCCTTAGCTGCGGAGGGTACCTTCAAAGTTTTGAAGATTCCCCAAAACTGTAGAGAGTACCACACCCCATATATACTCTGGGGTATATGCACATACCTATGATAAAGCTTGATTTCTAAATTGGGCACAGTAATAGATTAACAACAATAATTAGTATTAAAAATAGAACAATTAGAACAATATACTGCCATAAAATTTATTTAAAACTTGTGAATGCTTATTTCTGGAATTCCCCGTTTAGTATTTTCAGACCTTAGTTGACAGCAGGTAGCTGAAACAGCGGGTAACAAAACTGTGAGAAGTGAAACTGAACAAGAGAGGGACTACTGTGGTTCTTATTTGTGATGATTTTGGCTTTTGCTTTATAGATTTCCTCTTTTTTATTGAAACAACAAGGTTACCACTTTAATTGTTAAAGAAATTGTACCTACCACTGTAACAAAACCTGGCGTTACTTTCCAAATGCACGCATATATTACTGTGCTGCAATTATTTTTTTTTTCACTTTGTTGTTTTTTTTCTTGAGACAGGGTCTCGCTGTGTAGCTCAGGCTGGCCTTGAACTCACTGTGTAGCCCAGGCTGGTTTCGAACTCATGGCAGTCCTCCTGCCTCAGCCTCCCAGGCACTGGGATTACAGGCGTGCACCAATAACTCTGTGTCACAGTTATTGCATGAAACTATTCTCAGGTATTTCTTTGTGCAACAGTATTTTCTAAATTGTTGTTTGTAATTATTCTTATTATGTTTGAGGTGCTGGGGATCGAACGCAGAGCCTTGGGCATGCTAGCCAAGTGTTCTACTGCTGAGCTACATTCCCACTCCCTAATTATATCTTTTATTACAGCTGTTTAGTATCCTTATAAATAACCCCTTAGCATTCTCCATTCCAAGTTTCACTGTCATAGATAGTCTCGATGAACATTTTTGCAGAGTATAGCGCTTTGCTTGAGTTGAATTATTTCCTTGGGCTAAGTTCCCAGAGAGGAATTTCTGGGCCACATAGAGTCCGTCATCTTTATAGCATTGGTTTATACCGTCACATTGCTTCCCAAGAAGTTTGGAATCATTCACAGGTTCTAAATTGGAAATTCCTAACTTTGAAAGAATGTGGGAATGTGGATTCTAAGGGAAAATTGAATCTGTCTGGAGCCCCATGTGGACACTTTCCAACTGTTTGTGTGTGTGTGTGTGAGTGAGAGAGCGAGAGAAAGAGACAGACAGATAGACAGACACAGAGAGAGATTGAATATTTGGGAGGTTGTTCCTAAGTGGGGGCACTGTGACCTCTCTAGACGTGAGGCTTTTTCTGTAAGTGACTGACTCTGGGCAGTACCCATAAAGGTCACTCAGTGTCCGGGAAAGGAGCCTACTCTTTCAGCATCCCACATACTTTTGCAAGAGTTGATTTATACAAAGTAAGAACGAACTTTCCTTCTTCCTTTTATATGTAGAGCCAAATTTGTAGAATGGAGTCTGACCCTGGCTTTAAAAATCTGACTGAAAAATGGTGTTGATCTAAACCTTTACGTGTTGGTTGCTGAAAACACTGGCTGCAGCCGTCCGTAGAAACCGTGTTAGGTTCTGATTGGCCGACCTGGGCACCTGATCACAGCTAATCCGTATGGGTGAACTCCCATCTGACAGCTTTTATGGAATTCAGAAACGACCCAAATGAAGAAAGGCTTTCAAATTATATTGGGTAAAAATAAGTTGATCTAATAGCCCAAAGTCTGCAAATGTGAAGCGCCAGTTCTGACCCTGCAAATGCCTCTTTCTGTAGACTAATAGGAACCGACTGAATTGCATAAATGATAGGATGACTTCAGAGCCAGTGATTTCAATGACCAAATGCTTATAGATGCAGCAGATGGGGCTACATTCAACTTGTGACAGCTGCTCCACTCATCTTATAGCCACTTTATATGTTTTCTTGTCTACTGAATTCACAGTTCACTTTCACTTGTAACTTGTAACTTAACAGGGCTTTCTGGTTCCACTGAATCAGGTCAGAGCTGCTGTTTAGCATATTGTTCCAGGGAACCCAGGGCAAGGTATCAGCATCATCATCATCATAATCAGCAGTAGCATCATCATCATCATCATCATCATCATCATCATCACCACCACCATCACCACCACCACCACCCTCCCCCATAAAATGGGGGAGATAATTTCTTTAACATAAGAAGTAGATAAAAAGATTGAATGAGATGAGGCATATGATAATATCAATGCTCCGAGTATCTTTAGATCAATGCCTAACCCATCCTCTTTGGCACAGAAGGCCCATGTTCAGTTAGGTAGGCTACATAGTAAAATTTCTACCAGTTTTCCTATTCAACCTCAGGCAGGGTCTAGTGGACGCTGTGGCCTGGCTCTTAAGGGCAGACCTACCCCAGGTCACAAGGAAGAGAACTCTATCTTATTGCATCCACAACACTGAGAACTTGGATAGGTGTTGCCATGGATCAGGTGTGCCAGGTTGTGCCCACAGTCTTTTCTTCTCTAGGTGGACACAGTTGTCAGTATTCTGGGGGAGAGGACCCAATCTGTTAGTATTCATACCACAAAAACCTGAGTTATTAGGAGGAGGAGCTGGAAAGGAGCAGGTAGGTGTTTGGTGGCACCTCAGGAGGTGAGTAGGTACATGGTTAAAAAAAAAAATGGAGGCTGGTTGTAGGTGGGCTCGATATGGCTGCGTGCCTGGCATGTTGGTGGAAAACCTAAGGCACAGGCCTGTGCACAGCCTGCTGTACTATACTACATGGTGTTGGAATCTAAGGTGCCATGCCCTAAAGTCCAGCTCCATTTGCCAACCTACTAAGTAATCTGAGAGAAATCATATCCTCTTTGTGGGCCTCGGTTTATCCACCTGTGGAGTGACGTGAAGGGTTGGCATGCATGCTCCCAGGTCTTATGGGAGAAACTCACACCTGTGTAAACTTCAGATTCTTCTGGCAACTGTAGGGCCTAAGCAGGAAATCAGAAGCCAGGGCATGAGCAGATAAGCTGGTTGGTCATTATGAGGACCCAGTCATTGGGAGCCACTGTGCCCATGGAGTTCGAGGCTCCAGCAACAGCCACATCAACCTCCAACAACAGATTGTGCTTGTTTTGCTCTTAATACATGCCAAGCATGGAAATTTTTTTCATATGCATTCTTTTTATTAACTCTCAGAGTAGCTCTTTTCTTGCCTGATTGCCCTGGTTAGAACCGCCAATACAGGGTTGAATAGGTAGGGTAAGAGAGGACGTCCTTGTGTTCTTCAGGGGAAAAACATTCAGTTTTTCACTGTGAGAGTGATGTCAGCAGTGGGTTTTTCGTAAATGTGCTTTATCAGGTTAGAAAGTTCTGTTGTTTGTTGAGTATTTTTATCATGAAAGTTGATAGGCTGGGCATGGCAGTGCACTCAGGAGGCTGAGGCAGGAGCATTGCCATTGTAGTTTGAGGCCAGCCTACACTATAAAGTGAGACTCTGTCTCAAAAAAAAAGAAAAGAAGGAAAGAAAAGAAAGTCGATGGATTTGTCAAGTGCTTTTCTGTAGCTGAGGAGATTAGTGTATGGTTTTGTCATATCGATATAGTGTGTTACACAGTTGATTTTCAGATACTAAATCAGTCTCACATACTTGGAATAAATATCAGTTGGCATGACTTTTTGTTTTGCTTCGTTTTTTGAGACAGGGTCTTGCCGCGTAGTTCAGGCTGTTCTTGAACACACTATGTAAGCCAGGCCGGCCTCACACTTTCGGCAGGCGATCCTCTTGCTTCCGCCTCCTAAGTGCTCCTAAGTGTGCCACCATGCCCAGCTTGGCGTGATTTATAGTGCTTTTTATTTGTTGCTGGACTGAGTTTCTAACATTTTGATAATTTTTTTTTATTCATAAGAGATTGGTCTGTAGTTTTCGTTCCTTGTGATATTTTTGTTTTAGGTATCAAGGTAATCCTGCCTCAAAGGATAGAGTAGGGAGTTTTTCCTTCTACTTTTTGGAAGATCTCGAGGTAGATTTGTATAAATTCTTTATCTGGTAGAATTCGTCTGGGCCTGACATTTGGTTTTGCTTTGTTTTTGTGGAAGTTGCCGCTTGCCTTTTATAGTGGTACCTCAAGTATAGTGGTGACCAGCATCGAGAGCAGTGAGTACTGACCACACTCTTGAGGCTAGAAGGGGTAGCAAGTCAGGAGACAAACAGTACTGGCAAGTTCTAGCTCGCATATTGAGTACCAAACAAATGATAAGTACCAGGACAACATTTTCATGTCAGAACGCATCATATTTGATTGAGTTTCAAAGCATTCAAGTACCAAGGGATAGCCGTGTTTTTTTTCATTTAACTTTTTTTCCCTGTTACTGGGAATTGACAAACCCAGGACCCTGTACATGCTGACAAAATCCTCCACACTGTCCCATATCCCTGGCCTGTCACTTGTCTTTTAATTTTATTTCTGGTGTATTTGGCTATGTAGAAATTTCAGGCTTGTAATTCTTGCTTACCTGGCTGCCTTCTGCCTGTCTGCGGTGCCACCCTGCCTTGGATCCAGCTGACTGTGGACTGAAACCTCTACAAACTATGAGCTAAATAAACCTTTCTTCCCTTTAAAAAAAAATTCATTTATTTAAGTCTGTCCTTTTCTTTATGACATTAGATTATTTTCACACTTTGAAAGATATTCATCATCCCAAGATTATAAAATTTCTTTTCCCCAATTTTCTTCTAAGTTGGTTCTTTAATGTTTTAGTATTTGTCCTTGAAAAGAAAGGTGAAGGAAGTACCTGTTCAACCTTCATGTGTTGCAGAAAGCCTTCTATCACACTCTAGGGATCCATCCTCTTCCAGATTTTTCACTGATGCTAGTGGGTCAGAATTGAAATGTGAAAATTTAGCTACTTATATTGGTAAACCTGTAATAATCTGTAAGCTTTTTTTTTTATTTTTACCAAGAACATGTATTGGTACATTGTATACATAATGATCATAATCAACATGGTTATTTTGTACCTCTACATGATACATCTTGGTTTTCCCCCCTCTTCTCCCCTTCCCCTCCCCTCCCTTCCATTCACCCACCCCTTCCTATTTGCAACAAGTGTAGCTACACTTTACCATTTTTTCCCTTTCATCTTATTTTTTTTTAACCTTCTTCTTTATCCCCCTTTTCCCTATCTAGTTCTCCTCTCTTTTGAATACTATCTCTCTCTCTCTTTTTTAAACATAATATCTATTCTACCCATTTGTCCTTATTTACACTTACGGTTTCTCATATCAGAGAAGCAATTTGATGTGTACTAATAAGTGTCTGATTTATTTCACTTAATAGTATGAAGCTTTTAAGTACTGTGGAGTAAGGGGAGAAAGCAGAGTAACATTCGTTGAACATCCATTAGTGCCAAGCACTGTGATAAGCATGTATATGTATTATCTCACTTGCCACCTGACAGGAAGACTTAACTAGCCCCACCCCTTAGAGGAGGAAATTAGAGCTCGCTGCATTGAAAGTGTTTCTGATAGCAGCTAGGTATTGCCAGGAATGCACAGCTGGCTGAGTGCCCAGGGGGCCCATAGGGGCGTTAAGCTTTCTATAACCTAAGGTCTGTTCTTGATGGAGAGAGAAGGATATGAACAGTATAGTATTTGTAATTAGCATTGAAGGCCCAGAAATTCATCAGGGCTCCAGAACTGATCAGAGGACTCACTGCCTCAGTAACACAACTCGCCAGGAGACAGACTTATAATGCTTGGATGCTAAGTAGCTGCTTTACTGGAAAATTAGAACTGCTATCAAATGTGTTAGAATTCTTTGGCTGCAGGCAGCACTACCAGGAGAGCCACAGTATAACCAGCAGCTGATAGGCCAAAACCTGGAGTAGGGAAATGAGTTTACTTTGTCAGATCTTGACAAATCCATCTCCACAACATTGCAGACCTGCCTCGGGGACCTTGTTCTGGTCTAGGGCATCCATGTCCCCTTCTCCACTGTAAGCCCTGAAAGGACACATCCAGCTCCATCCTCTGTTAGTCTCTTATTCTCTTATTTTTTTTTTCCTTCCCTTCCTTCCTTCCTTCCTTCCTTCCTTCCTTCCTTCCTTTCCTCCCTCCCTCCCTCCCTTCCTGCCTGCACCTATCAAACTTCATTTCATGGCCCATTTTTTTTTTTGAGACAGGATCTCATTGTGTAGTGCAGGCTGGCCTTGAACTCATAGCAATCCTCCTGCCTCGGCTTCCCAACTGCTGGGATTAAAGGTGTACGCCATCATGCCTGGCCCCTCTTTGTTCTTTTTTAGCCACGTTCCTACTTCCACCATTCTAATGTATTTATACTGTGTATCTGTTTTTCCTCTTGCCAGGTGGAAGCCACTGATAAATACCTAACTTAGAAAACTTATTGTTTTAGATAAACATCGTGCAATTGGCTTTTTATCTAGTTCTATAAATTTTAACATCTATATTTGTATAAATATCACCACAATAAGGATGTAGAAGTTTCATTGACCCCTAGAAATCCCCGATGATCTCCCGTGCTTAACCCCAGGCAACCACCAAACTGTTTTTGTCTGCTATTGTTTTGTCTTTTTGACAAAAAAGACTTATATGTCATATAAGAGGAATCATACAGTGCAATGATATGTATTTTTAATATTTGTAAATCATATTTTATAGCTCACTTTTATTCTCATTTTTTCATTCAGTTCTTTTTTTAATTTTTAAAAAGGTTGACATAATATCAAATTTAAACAAAAATTGCTAGACTACTACAAAGAATTTCTGGATATCTTCTGGATTCTCAAAATACTGACATTTTACTATGTTATGTTCTGTATGTGTGTGCATGCACGCATGTGTGTGTTTACTGAGCTGTATCCTTTTAGTCCTGAATATTCAGAATGTATTTCCTGAAAATAAGAATTAAAAAAAAAAAAAACATAACATAATATGATTACCAGTGAGAAGACATTTCTGTTATCTGCAGGCTTTTTTTTTCTTTCCTGTCAGTACTGGCAATTGAACTAAGGGACTTTGTACTGAACTATACTCCCAGCTCTTCTTATTTATTGTTATTTTTTCAAATTTTAAGACATGGTCTAACTGAGTCACAGAGTGGCATTGAGGTGTGGGGCTCTGGAGGGGCTCCGGTACGGGTGGCTGTGGCGTTCTCAGGGGCAGGCCCTGTGTTACCTGCTAGTGTTACCAGCTCCAAGTTGAGAGGATGGCCGGGAGGAGGCGGCAGGACTGTCAAGCCTGGAAGTGCGAAGGTTTTAAATTAAAACACGGGATGCCTGTATGGGTCTCATCTTTTCCAAGCCCAGACCCTCCCTTTTGGACATGCTGTACTTCTAGGAGGAGAGAGACACGGCTGGATTTTCCTGGGACTAATGCAGGGTTTCTAGGAGTCTTTTCCTTGGAGTTATTGCTGTGGGCAGGTTCAGTTTTCACAAATTCCAGCTAAGGAAACGAGAGGGAGAAATCTGCCTTCGCTAGCACCAAAGCATATACTCCTCTTGGGATTTACCCCTCCCCCAGGGGGCCAACCACTGTGGGGCCTTTAACTGGGCTATAAAACCTGGGCCCTCCAGGCACTTTCCTGATCCCATACCTAGCTATGGCTTGCCTGCTGGTGGAAACCTTTTCCTTGAGTCACCCTGGCGCAGAAGAGAAGCGTCTTGCCTCAGTTCTGGAGTCTTCTTAGCCTTTTCCCTGCAGTCTCCTGTTGCTCCTACTGCACCACTGACTTCCAGAGCTATGACCAAGAAATACACTCTTTAGGCTTTAAAGCTAGGTATGGTGACACATGATTGTAATGCCAGCATTTGGGAGGCTGAGACAGGAAGACTGCGAGTTCAAGACCAACCACAGAGGGAGACCCTGTCCAAGAGGTGGGGGGGAGGAATGAAGAGGGCTGTTAGATGAATGATATCATCACATAAGGTACACCCCCCTCCCTGTTGGCTGCTTAGGGATTGAACCAACATAAGCGTCATATTTGCTAGGAAAGAACTGTACCACTGAGCTATATTCCCTTTAATTTTTTTCTTTTATTTGTGAAGCAAGGTCTTGCTAAGTTGCCCAGGCTGGCCTTGAACTGGTGAATCCTTAGCCTCCCAAGTAGCCTAGCAAGATTCACTTCTCTGCCACTTTAACAAGTTGGCTTCTGGAACCTAAGATTGAGATGAATTCTGAGAGAATCTCTGTGGACACAGTGCAGGGACAATAGAAGCATAAGTATCGTGGTTTGCTGTCCACCGTGTAGGTGCTTCTGTGAGCGGCAGAGGCTGACAGGCTTATTAAAGGGGAGGTCAGGTCAGCTTCCTTGTTAATCTTAGAGTGTTTTTGAGGAATTCTGTGACCTCTTTGGCCTTCAGTTTCCTTCATGAATAATAGTTTCGGAGACTTCTAGCTCGCCTGAAGGATTTTTTAGCTTCTAATTTGAGGTGGATCTTGATCATGACCTCGCAGTCTTGGATTTAGGCCTTAGTACCTTTGGTGACAGCATCCTGGACTGAGTGACCACTCAAGGCTTTTCTGTTGATCTACATACAGCCTACATCAGACTTCAAGCTTTGTGCTTATTTTCTCAAGGAACAAGTAGCACTGGGTGAAGAGTTGGCTTGGTGTGGCATTGTGAAGCTTAGATGAGGGAATGCAGCATTTTCATTAGGAGGTTAGGTCATCCATTGCCAAGAACTCTAAAAGTATGGGCCTAGATCCTGGAGGAGACTTATTTTTAAATTAAGGGTGGAAATGTGCCTGTACCCGAGAATCAGGTGCTATACCTGGAAACAAAAGGCATCCTTAGAGCTAGAAAGGGGTGTTTTTGCTCCTGTTTTGGTTGCAGACATGTAATTAGGACAAAACTTTAGATTCTAAGACCTGAAAGCAAAGGCAAGATGGTTCCATGCGCCGTTAGCTCAGCTTTATAATTTTGAGTTGAAAAAGTGCTATGTTTGTTTATCCTGCTTTGCCAGGAACCATCCCAAGAACAGAAAGGAATGGGACCCAGCTCCCCCTCTCTTGAGGCAGGCAGATAGACTGTGCCTCCCCCTAGCCAGGCTCTAAGGTGGGCTTGTTAAGGGTTCTTTGGCATTGGAGCAGGGACCGATTGGTCCGGGAAGGTTTGGGGAAAGTTTTGAAGAGGGTTAACATTTGGCTTGGACTCTGAAAGATTATTATTTTACCTCTTTCACAAGTTTTTGAGGTGACTTGTAAGAACAAATACCCTAAAAAGGACCAACGTGAATAAGTTAAAATTAGAAACAGAGAAAGTGGAACTTAGAAGGTTAAGTCTGAAGAAGGGTTAAAGTGCAGATATTCAGATCATTCATTCCAACATGGTTATTACATCTGACCTTTTGCAAAAGCCCGAAGTGAAACATTTTCTGTTTCATGATATACGTTGTCAGAGAGGGGAAATACACAGTAGTTCTGGAGTGTAAGTTGTTCCCCCACCCGTTCCTTTCTTCCTTCCGTGCTGGGGATTGAACCCAGGGCCTTGGACATGAATTCTACTGCTTAAGTAAACCCTCTGCCCCAAGTTGTTTTTCATGATGTATCATATTTGAAGAGCCTCACAAGGGTGGAAGAGAGGTGATGGTGAATGATTCAATCGGGAAAGTAGCATTTCTTAAAATATAGTCTGGGGGCTTGCATTAAAATTAGCTAGAGTGCTGGGGCTGGGGTAATTGCTCAGTGTAAGGCCCTGGGTCCAATCCCCAGGGTAAAAAAAAATTAAGACAATTACCTAGCATAATTGTTAAAATGCACTTTCCTGGGCCCGAGTCTCAGGCTAATCAGAATCTCTGGTGAGAATCAAGAATCTGCAGCTTCACACACTCCCTCAGGTGATTCTTCTTGCATTCTGCAGTTTGAGAGCCAATATGTGTGACGGATGGAAATGTCACCAGTAGTTTGAGAGTAAACTGGAGTTCTCGGTCTTTGCAACTTGGATAGGACTTTAATGAAGGGAGACAAGGTATAAGAAATGGCAGCTCCACGGAGGCTGGTAGTTCTTTGCTGGTGTGGCCACTTTCAGGTCATATTTTGGAGGATTGCAAAGTGGGGCACATCAGGCATGCGGCGGGGCTGCTCCTGAGCATGGAGATGGATGGAGGAAAGTGGGCCCTGTTTGGCCACCTGGCCCAGCTGTGTCGGGCTCTTCTGGCAGCCTCCTTTAGTTTTTGAGCAGATAGTTTGCTTTTCTCTACATCTCTAAGATGTGGGGTTCTGAGACCACAGATGTGTTCTGTTTCCTGTTGAAAAGTGTTTCTTTCCTGGGGTCTAACAGTGGCTTGGGTAATGAGTTGGCAGAAAAACGAGTGAGTGTTGAACTTATGTTCTCTGTGTGTGCCGAAGTGGTATCATATCAGCAGTAGAAATAGAGAATTCCTGTGTTTTGGTAACCCAATTTCTGCGATTTGAAATCTTCGTTTCAGAAGATAGAGGGGGTTGCCTTTCCCATTCTCGGATTATAGTTTAAAGTATTTATTATTCAGTTTTAAATATGTACCCAAAGGTATAAAGTACCATGAATGTCTGATTTAAGAAGTAAATCATTTCCAGAACCTCTTTTGCCTTTGTGAGTTAGATTTTAAAACTTGGTGAGAAGGGCTGGGGATTTAGCTCAATGGTTAGAGTGCTTGCCTCACAAGCACAAGGCTCTGAATTTGATCCCCAGCACCAAAAATAAATAAATAAAATAAAATAAAATAAAATAAAACTTGGTGAGAAGTGGTTAACATGGAAATTGTGAGTCCTTTCTGGTGGCTCTCTGTCCCATGTTCTACCATCAAGTTTTCTTATGGTTTATTGAAACTTTTTGGCAGAGGTGAGGGTGGGGGCTTGAAACAGGGTCTCACTTTGTAGTACATATAGGCTGCCTTGAATTCACTGTGTAGCCCAGGCTGGCCTCAAATTCGCAGGTGATCCTCCTGCCTCAGCTTCCTGATTGCTGGGATTCCAGGTGTGCGCCACCATGCCCAGCTTTGAAACTCTCTTTGTTGCTTGTGTCAGTGGCAGAAAAATAGGGAGAGTGGGTGTACACATCCACACAGTAGAGACTTTTTGTGTATTTCCAGAGGGCCCACTCGAGGAGGCTGCTCTCTGCAAAACTTTCCTTGACTCTCTTCCCTGGCCCTGGAGTTGATTTTCCTGTTTTTATGCCAGTTCGGCATGTTCTCACCACTGTTAATGCTCTGCACACCCTTTGATTTGTTGGCTTCTCTGCCCCCTCCTGAGGGCAGAGACTTTTTTTTTGGTGCTGGGGAGTGAACTCAGGGCCTTGTGCTTGTTAGGCAAGCACTCTACCACTTGAGCTAAATCCCCGAACCACCTAGCCCCCTCCTCTGCTTGCCTGGTGCCTCCTGGCACATGGCCAGTACTAACTGGGCATTTGTTGGGATGGATATGGTGCTGGGAGTGCTTAGGCTGTGCAGATGAAGAATGAAAACTCACCTCAGGGGCCTGGAAAGGCTTCCTAGGGGACTGATACTTGAGCTGAGGCCAGGCAGCTATTGGATTTGGTGATAGCAAAGTCTCAGACACCTCTGGAGAGCTTTTCCTTCTCCCCACAGGCCTGAAGAGAAGGTTTGGGATGAGTCCTGTGTATTAGATGGTGCTTCTCCTTTCTAATCTAAGGACCCACGAGAGGCACTGTGTTTTTGTAGAACCATCACATAGGAATCTTTCCCAAGCCCAGGAATTTGGCAGTAGTGCCTAGTTCACTGCACCCCTTTGGAATTGTTACAGAGAGAAAGGGCCCACCCACACCAGCCTAAGGAACAGCACTGCGGTGAGGGACATGGTTGAAGAGGGACTATGCAATGTACAGGCAGATCTGAGACCTGGACCAAGAAGACATTCCAGCATCCCAACTTTTAAAACCACAGTGTTCTGGGCATTGCATAGTTCTCTGTGTTGTGTTCCTCAGTGTTTCCCAAATATTTTAATTTCTTTTTTCTTTTCTTTTCTTTTCTTTTTTTTCTTTTTTTTTTTTTTTTGGTGCCAGGGATTGAATTTAGGGCCTTGCGCCTGTTAGGCAAGCACTGTAACCTCTGAGCTAAATTTCCAGCCCTTCCTTTTTGTTTTTTTGTTTTTTTGTTTTTTTGAGACAAGGTTTCACCATGCAGTTCAGGTTGACCTTGAACCCACTGTGTAGCCCAGGCTGGCCTCGAACTCATGGTGATCCTCCTGCCTCAGCCTCCCAAGTGTTGAGATTACAGGCATGAGCCACCACACCCAGCATCCAAATAGTTTAATTTCCTACTCAGGACATTTTCAGAAGAAACTCAGTGGCCTGACCCATGGCTGCCAACAAAAAATAACCAAAAAACCCTAACTGAAAAAAAATTCAAGTCAAAATCTACCATGATTATTTAATAGAAAAAGGGCTCCATACTTTAACACTTGAAAAGTAAGAAGCACTTAATCTTAGAAGAAAGGGTATCCTGTATTTTATTAGCTTGATGAAAATCACCTACAGTCTTTACTTTCCTCATTTCTTCTCATTCTGGGGAAACACTGTCACAACCCAGCTTCAGAGTCACCCACTGGCCTGTCGGCCGGTTTCATGGAGGCTGGAGGATTGAATTGTGGCTCAGCCAGCGTGAAAACAAGGCAGGAGTCCGTGCTGGTGCTGGCTTAAATCAGCATGGCTTTTGGTAGAGGGACATATGTGTGTTTGGGTTTGCCGTGCTGGGCAAGGGAATAGTGGAATTTGTGTGAGTTGCGCTCACACATTGAAGTCATTGAGCGACTTACATGCAAGGCCATGACCTGGACTCCCAGCGAGAGGCCCACGTGGCAGGGCTTGAGCTTGGGGAGCCGAGGATGCCTCACATCTGCTCGTCTGCTTACGTAACCCTGCTTTCCCGGATCTCAGAGCCAAGCAAACACACAAGCCAGCCCAGCAGGACTGAGGGCTTGTGGTAGCACACACCATGTGCCGCGCAGCAAGGTTGCCTTGGCCTAGCTGAGGACTGTCACGAAGCCGTTAGCCCATTGCAGCCTCCTGTGCATCTCTCTGCAGCCCCAGAGAGCAACTTGGAGACCTGGAGCAGGTCTGAATGATTCTGAACTATGGTGATCATTGCCTTCCTAGAGCGTGAGCTCTCTGGGCTTTTTCACTGGGACTGAGCTGGGTGTGCAGCAGAGGTCAGGCCCTGCATTGTGGCAGGAGGTGTGCAGGCCACTCTGGGAGGCCTCCTGTCTGGTGCTGGACCCAAGGAGGCATTCAGCTCCAGATCTGGTGCTGTTGTGTGCTCTTCATTCTCAGAAATGTGAGCTGCAGGATTCCTGGAGTTGTGGAAGCTTCAGACAGGAGGTGGGGAAGTATTGTTAGGTTGAGCAAAGAGGGCAGGACTGGGGGTCAGCTAGGCTCAGTGTGTCGGAGGCATGAGAGGGGTCGGGAGAGGGTTGAGAGGGGAACAGGAAAGTGAGACGACGCTGTTTAGTGATTAAGCTCTGCACAGAGCAAGTTCCTTGGCCAGCGGCGAACCAGGGTGACTTTCATTTTGGTTCATCAGGGAAGCAGGAACTGTCTTGCCATCTTCCTTCCCTCTGCCCAGACCTCTTGGGGCTGGCACACTTGGCTGTCGGTTGGTACCCAGAAAGTATTGATTGAAACATATTGAAAGTGGTCTTGATATAGCACAGGGAATGTTTGCTTTAAACAAACATTTTAAAATCAAAACTCTGGTTTTGTATTTGGTAGGCTCCCATGGGTTTTCAGCCTGCTCTGTGTGTGTGTGTGTGTGTGTGTGTGTGTGTGTGTGTGTGAGCGCACACATGTGCTAGTGAGTATGCATGTTGGGAGAGAGGGAGAGGGAGATGGAAAGACAGAGAGAGGGAGCGAGGAAGACTAGGCTGGGGAAAAAGGTGGGGGAATGGAAGATGGACAGGCCACATATCAGCTCCCATACTGGGCACACAGCAGAGGGAATCACAGTGAAAACCATGTGAGGACAGAGGTTAGGCTGAGGCTGCCGACAGGCAGGCTTAAGTAAGAGTTCTTCTGGGGCGAGTTGAGTTTAAGGTGACCATGACACGTAGCTAGGCATGTCCTATCTCTCTGTGGCTCTGGGGCCAGGAGAAAGATGTGGGATAGAGACAGAGGTTTGTGTCCTAGAGACAAAGGTAGGACCTATAGATAGACATCAAGGAAATTGGCTGAGACGGCGTAAGTAGCGAGGCGGGCACTTGGCTGAGTATGGTGTTTGGTGATTAGGTCTGCTTTCTACCTCTTCCATCCAGGTCCTTATTTCTTCTTGGTCATTCATGCCCTCTGAGGGCCAATGAAGAATGTTCAGGAGATCTCGGTTTGTGTCCCTGTTCTCTTTCCAGTTTCCTGAGTATCTCTGGGCATGACAGGGCTTCATGAGACCTTAGAGTTTGTCCAGTCAAATCCTTGCAATTTTTCAGTGGGGAAACCAGTGTCCTGAGAGTGGATGGCCCTTGTCCAGGGATCCTCCGGCAAATCACTGGTGCACCTGGACCAGGACCCAGGTGTCCCTCTTCTTGTGTGGGGCTCCTTACCTCAGGACCACCTTTCTGCAACCTGTGTGGGAAAAACACTCAGACGCTGCAGGTGTCTGCTCCGGGGAGGCTGAGCAGGCCACGTGTGAATTCCTGTCTTCTGGGTTGGTTTCAGAAAGCACAAGTGAGTCTTAGGGTAACAGTCCAGATGCTTCTTGGGTTCCTGAAAATGAGGTTATGTTTAGTAATATCTTCGGAACAAAAGACGGGCTGAGTTGCAGAGGCCGAGGGGCCCTCTGAAGTGAGAAGGGCCTGCTGATGGATCTTCTTTTCTTGTTTTTCATGAGTTCATTCTACTGTGGGGCCTCCCAGAGGTTTTTGTCGGGGTGGGGAATCGAACAGCCTAGGCCAGATGGACCTTGTGGGGAAGGGTGGAAATGGCAGGAATCCCTAAGGACTCTCACTGCCTGAAAGCCCTAAGCCTTGCGAAAGTGAACCATCCAGCTTCCTATTGCCTAGCTTGCCTGCGTGCCACAGCGGGCTGTTGGTATCGTTGAAAGCTCTGAAAGGATTGCTGTTGCTGACTGGGCCTTGTTAATTATCCACCTAAGTCCTTCCCAAGATCAGCTGAGTTGGACTCTCTCGGGGAGGGGCCTGGGAGTCTGTATTCCAATTGCCTTAGGAGATTCTGATGGAAGGTTTGGAGAAAACTGGTCCAGGCTGACCACTGACTTAGTCTTGGATCATAGTGCCTGCTCCCTCGAGGGCATCCTGGGAGGCTGGAGCTGAATCAGCAGCAGCAGTCCTGCAGGGGACTGATCATGGAGGTCTCCCAGGCCTCCAGGAGGGAGGACGCAACCAGAGAGGAAGCAGGACTTCGGCAGTGATGAGGATTTTCTCTGCCTCAGAGGACTGCTCCCTGAATTTTGTGGTAATGAAGAGTTACAGGGATGCAACCCAGTTGAGGCCTGTCTCAGTACAAAAGTTTGCTGCTTCTAGGAGAGGAGAGGCGTTTGTGGCAGAGGGGAAGGTTTACCGGGGTGGAGACAGGCAGGCAGCTGACTGGAGGGCCTTGTTGCCTCACTGAGAGGTTTGGTCTCACCCTGTATAAGACCGTACAGCCTTGAGCCCCAGGATGCTTTTAGTGGGGAAGTCATCTGATTGGAGCTGTGTCTCAGAAGAAAGTGAACTAATGGGAACGGGTCCTGTGATGGTGGAACTGTGTGATTGATGCGGGGTGGGTGTGGTGTCTGAGGCGTGTCCTGGGGGAGGAAGAGTGGTGGCAGCTGGCAGACTGCACCTGCTGTCAGGAAGGAGGAGAAGACTGATAGTTTCTTCTACTCAGGCTGTTTCATTTCAGGAGGGCGCGTGACCCCTGGGCACATGGTGTGTGTAGCAAGCCACGTGTTTCTGCTCCACGGCGACTTAGGCCTGCACGCTGGGCCTGGGCAGGGCTGGGTGGATCTCACCAGTGTGTTTGGGGTAAACTTTGATCTGAGTCTGTGGTTAGCATTCCCACTTGTTCTGTGTATTCCTTTGTTCTGATGGCTAGTTTGCCTCATGGGTGAATCTGGTTACACTACAGTGTAGTAGTAATAGTAGTAGTTCCCAAAATGTGTTCCCTGACAAGATGATTCCATGATCAAGTAAGTTTGGGAAATGGTGAGTTAATAAAGTGAAAGGGGTTTCTTGACTGCACGTTTTCTCAGAGCCTTTAGTGTACATTTTGCTTTTCCAGAAGCAGGATTTAGTATGCGGCATTCTCTCACCAACTTGACTAGAGGTTATGTTTTTCCACCAGGCAGCTTTGTGGGTCTGATATTTCCTGGAATCCATTTTGAGGAAGTCTGAAAAGCAGAGAGTACTGTGAGCCTGGGTTTAAGTCTTGGTTCTGTCTTTGATTCCATTTGTGTGCCTGGATGACTCCTCATATGCTACATGCCCTGTGAAGGACTTTGACCTTTTCTTTTTCCCTCTACTCCTAACCTGCTGCTACCTCAACATCTGCCACCTCATCAGTTTTTCTTCTGAGCCAGGAATTAATTCTCTGACTTATTTCTCTGACCTGAATCCATGTTCTTCCAGGCCAGAAACTTTGGAGTCGTCTCTGACCCTTCTTCATCCCCTTGGAAGTGATTACTCCTGTAGTTGTTGAGCATTCTTCCATATTCTTCCCAGCAGTCTCTTTTCCTTTTCTGCTAGCGTCCTTTGCCTCCATCCCTCCCTGTCCAGTTTGGTTCACCTCTATGTCAGGTCTCTTTTACATTCCGACTTGAAGCTGATTTTCTCCACTCTGATCTCCCCCACCGACCTACACACACACCTTTCCCCAGTTAGGGTAGTTTCCACCCTTTGTTCAAGACCACACGGTTGGCAGGTGGCAGAGTTCAGTCTCCATCTAAGGATTTCTGAGAAAGTCCTTTCTCCTTTATGATCACTCATCTTACAACAGCCTGTCAGGAAGTTTGAGCGGGAATTATTTCTATTCTATAATTGAAATCAGGGTGGGAATGTTGGTCCTGGGCAGGGAGAGCTTCAGAAGGTCACCGACCACCCAGGTTTGCCTAGCACGGAGGGGTTTCCTGGGATGCAAGACTTGCAGCACTCGGGGGTTTCCTGAGATGGTCAGTCACCCTCCTGCTGGACATGGTACCTGGTGCTGGGCATGAGCCTCCTTTCCACACCCACCCGGCCTCCCAAGAGGAGGTGTCTCCTCTGCAGTCGCGGCCTGGTCATCTGACGTAGTTGGTGGAGTGTGCATCCTGCGGCCTCCTAACTTCTCGTTTCCTCCACTCTCTAGTCGGCCCCATGCTGGTTGAATTTAACATTCCTGTGGATCTGGAGCTTCTGGCAAAGCAGAACCCAGAGATAAAGATGGGCGGCCGTTACACCCCCAAGGACTGCGTCTCTCCTCATAAGGTGGCCATCATTATCCCGTTCCGCAACCGTCAGGAGCACCTCAAGTATTGGCTGTACTATTTGCACCCAATTCTGCAGCGCCAGCAGTTGGATTATGGTATCTATGTTATCAACCAGGTGAGGTTTGGGAAGATGGAATGAGGGGTCAGCGCATATGTGTGTACAGATGTGTGTGTAATGAGTGCCAAGAGAGGGGAGTGAGTCTGTAGATTTGGTATTTTACAGTGAGCAGCCGACTCTACCACCACTACCATCCTTTTTAAACAGTGCAGTTTTACTAAATGCCAAACAATGTGCCTGCTCATTGCTATCAACTCTGTAAGTCTAGGGAAATTGCTGGTGTATGTGTGTGTGTGTGTGTGTGTGCACGTGTGTGTTGGAAGTAGCTTTTCAGCAAAATCGGGAGGGAAACAATTGTCTCAAAATAAAGCACTGGTTATTGCCTATATTTGGCTAGCTGTGGATTTTTTTTTACTTTGAAAAACAAAACTGCTCATTTAGATGTCAGAGTTTTAGGCAACTTCACAACTTATTTTCTGGGGTGCCCACGGAAGACAGTGTGCTGAGTTGGGGTTGTGTGCCAGTTCCTGGTGAAGTGTCTGGGAAAGTGATTCTGGACCATCTGAGAGTCATGTGGGCTGGGCAAGTCATGGCGATCCGTGTGTGTTTCAATCTTTATAGACCTCTCTAGGACACTAATGCTGAAGACAGGTCCATCTCATCCCCAAGCCTGGAGAATCAGATTGATCTAGGAGACATTTTTATTGAAATATTATTTATTCCAGTCTGCTCAAAGAACGTTATTACTTTTCCAAGAGTATAACTTTGGTATTTGAAGTTTATCCCAAACTCATGTCTTTAGACTGTAACCTCTTAGGTATAATGACATTTTTTGAAGAGACGGAGTATGCTCATTTATACAAGGACCAGTGTCTGTTTCAAGATGAACACTGGGTCTGCTTCAGGTAGTAAGACTGTTGGCAGCTTACTGCTTCCATCAACGTCGAGTGACTTTGTACACCTTCCCTTGGACCACAAGGGAAACTGGAAACAGCAGTCTGTCTGTCCAGCATTTCTGGGGACTGCTGTGCATGGCACTGCATCAGTCGAGTAAGGAGAGTCTGCAGAAGTGTAAGGTCTTGCTCCTGCCTGTCCTGAAGCTTCCAGCCCATTTTCAGCAACTGAGACCTTTCCAGGCAACACTTTAGTGACAATCCCAAATAGCATGTGATTGGACGGTGGCTGTGAAACCCTTTGGAAATTAAAAAGAAGGAGAAAGAGCAGTGACTTGGAAGAACTAGGGTGTAAACTAGGTTCTAAAGATTGGGGGAGAGATGGGCCTCTCATGTGGGGCCAAAAGCATGGGGACGTCAAGGAAGAAAGGAGCCTGCATGTTCTTGGAGGTGGAGATGGCTAGCGGTGGCATAGGAAAGTGCCAGAGGCCCTGAGATCAGGCACTGGAGTTGAGCCTGTCCACCAGAGAAGGGGAGAATGGACCTTGTTACAAGGACACTGAGCTCAATGTAGAAAAGTAGTGGTGGGTAAATCCCTTGAGGCTGTTAGCCAAGAGAGGTTCAGACCAGGGTCCTGTGAACACTTGCAAGCAAGACAATTATGCATTATAGTTCAGCTTGGGAGGATATTGGAGAATGAAAGCGTGAACAGGTAAAGGTTCTACAAAGTGCAGGTCACTTCAACAAGTATCTGTTTAGGAAAAGCCTTGTCACTGAGAAACACTTGCGTAGTGCCATTAAGCTTATGTTGCTCATGGCAAGGTTCAGGAGCCTGTTGTTATTAAAGCAGTGGCACTGAGTGCCTAGAAGAGGCAGCCACTGTCAGCAGGGCCCAGCAAGGATGATAAGAACAACTCATGCCAGCTGCATCCTGCTTCTCTCTGATGGTTATTATACCAGTAACTGGGTAACACACTATAGGCACGATATTATCAGATCTGATGCTCCCTGCCCCATGTCTTCCACAGCAGAAGATGGACAACTGTGCTCTGGTTGGCATACAGTTAGACTAAAATGTGTACTTGATAAAGAGGGTAAAAGAAGTGGAGTTCCATTCCACAGTGGAATCTCTAGTTATCTCAGCAGGAGACAGGAGGATCATGAGTTTAAGCCTAACCTGGGCAACTAGTGAGACCCCGCCTAAAAATGAAGGGAGGGAGGATGTAGCTAAATGCCGAGGCTCTGGGTTCAGTCCTCAGTACTGGAGGACTGGTGTGGGCAGGGGAGTAAAAGAGTTAGTGATGATGCTGAAATTTTGAGTTCGAGTAGCCACAGTCAAGGAAGACTGGAAAAGAAGATGTTAATTTATAGCTATGTTGAATTTTAGGTGAAATGTGAGACTTCCTTGTTTATGAAGTCGAAACAAGTACTGGACCAGTAAAATTTAGACAGCTTAAATTTCTGTAATATTGTTTACACAGATATTCTCCAGGCTTAAAATAACAGAATTCTGAATGTCTTATCCTGGCTACATAATCCTGCCTGCCCCAAACACATAGCTGAGCCAGCCTGGGTAAGTGGCAGCACTGCTTTAGGAGCTGCACCCTCATGCCCCTGCTTTGAGATTGGAGCAAAAGACGCTGAGATAAGAGTGGCCTCTGAGATACCTGGTCCAGGGGTTCCTGGGTATGTTTGAGGAAGGCATATCTCATTCTTGTACTGCCTTCAGTGCACAGGGGTGCCATGAGCTGCTGAAGGGTTTTCTAGCTTGTCTAACCAGAGAACTGTTCTCCAAGAATCATCTCAAGTGATCAGTGTTCTATGAATCGTACTTTGAGGACACAGGCCTAAATTAACACCACCTTTCTCCTCCTTCCTTACTTTTTGTAGGATACTAGGACCTCCCCTTTCTCCTCACTCCCTCTCTTTTCTCACTTGCAACTTAGCATCTGAAATACTTTACTTTAGCATCTGTGGATGTAGGTCAGTGCTAGAGTACTTGCCTGACATGCACAGGGCCTTGGGTTTGATCCAGGCACCAGTCAGTCAGTCAGTAAGTCAAGCAAATAAATTTTCAAACATAAATACCTCCATTTTTTCCTAGTCTTATATCATTTCCTCTTCCCTCCATACTTTTTTTTCCTTCTTCTTTTCCTTGTCTTCCAAGTATTAAGTTTCTACATTAAGAGAATCTTTTTCTTCCTCTTTTCTAGCTGATCTTATATCTTCTCTTCCAACCTCACCCAGATTGTCCTTTTGGAAAATTTAGTCAGAGTCCAGATAAGCAAGTCAGGAAGTAGCTTGAAATCTGCCCTACCTTTCCAGTAAAGAATATGACCCAATAAATAATGAAGTGGTTACAGGAACTTGAATCTTGCGGGGCAGGGGAGTGCCCCCTCTAGAGCACACCCATTTACAAATTAGGAATTTCCTGTGTGCTTTATGATTATATTCTAGATGAGGAACACAGAGATTTTTCTGTCACCTGTCTTTGACTTTTGCTCATTAAGCAAGCGATTTAAGCTCTTCAGACCTCACTTTCCTCTGCAGTAGGAGGGAAGAGAAATTAGTGTCGACCTCATACGGCTGCAAAGCATCTGGCAAATGATAAACCCTTAGTAAATATTAGCTGTTACCACTATGATTTGCGTCTTTCCTCTCCACCCTCTATTGTTCCTGCCTGGTACCAAATTGATAAATTCTTTACTGCTTTCCCTGTCTCCTGCTCCACCCAAACTTAGTGCCAGCATCAGGATCCTCCTTTCCATTTGTTGTCGCATTCATGAGGACAGCGGTACTTGCTGGGTACTGGTGTGAGTCCGGTCATGAAGCTCAGAGGACACAGGTGTAAATAAGTGTCTTCAGAGGAGGCTTATTTCTCAAGCCCCACACACAGGAGTGAACTTTCTCATGTTTTATGGCTTATGTAACAGCGTCCATAGGAAGCTGTTAACCGTCCTCCTGTGGTGTGGGACCCTCCAAACATCTTAAAATTTATATCTCAAAATGAGTGTGTTGGAGGGGTGGGTGAGAGGGCCTTTATCAGTTGAGATGGACGAGAGCGAGCTGGCTGACTCCGTCTTCAGCATCTCCACCCCTCCCCTGCTTTGGCTACTGCACTGGTACAGGGATCTCGTTTGGGCACCAGCACATCCTGCTGTTGCAGCCAAGGCTGCTGTTCTGGAACATGGACATCCTTCCATAGGTCCCTTACCAGGACTTTGGATCGGAGGTGGATGTCAAGTGCTGACAGGGAATGTACACTGTGCTCCCTCATAGTCAATGAACAGCAAGTACCGCTGTCCTCATGAATGTGACAACAAATGGAAAGGAGGATCCTGATAGTCAATGAACAGGGAGTGTACAGTGTACTCCCTCCTGGTCAATCAGGAATAGAAACTATAAAACCCAAAGTTAAGGAAAGGCAGGTTGTTAGTGTCAGCACTAGCCCAGAAAGAGAAATGCAGGATGCTTACAACATTAACCATCATAAAAATTACAGGATGGGTGAGGAATGCAGCCACAGCTGGCCAAGTAGGTGCGTCGTAACCGCAGTAGCCCTTTGCCCCTGAGTTCAGTTCTGTCGATGCACCTTCTGGTGCCTTTGGTCTCCTTACTCGGCTATCCACGTTCTTTCTAGTTCTGATTATGTCGCTCCCTCTCTTTAAGCCCTTTACCATGTCCCTGCTGTGCATGGCCACGGGTCTAAACGATCTGAAGTTTTGAGTTTGGCCTCTCAGAACGTGCGATCTGGCCCTATCTGCCTCTGGCCACTTCCTTCCCATCCCCCTTCACACTGGCCCACAACCGTGCTGGCTCTTACCTTCATCCAGAAGCTTGTTCTCCCCTTCTTGTGTCCTTGATTATGTTGTTCCCTCTATCTGCATGCCTTCTCCAGTGACACTCTTCCTGGACATGTTTTAACACTCCTCCCCCCCAGCCCACGCTGCATTAGCTCTGCAGACTGAACTAACGTCTCCCTGCCTGTAAATCCCCCGGGCTACTTGGTGATTTCTAGCAAGGGGTGCTTATCTGTGTTTGTGCCTCATCCCCAACTCGGTCTCCCTCCTGCTTCCCTGACTGTGCGGCTCCTGCTCAGTCCAGTGCAGACTTGGTCAAGATTTAGAATATGTAATGTCTTTCTGTGACTCCTGCCCATTTATTTATACCCACTTTCAGGACCCCTTGCTTCCAGCCCTCTGGCTGGGTCTGTGCCTCTTGGAAGTGAAGCCTTTTCCAGCCCGGCCCGATCATGACCCTTGAGAACCTAGGTAGCTGCACCCTGGGGCCTTCCCCCAGAGCTGCACATTGCTGACCAGGGCACACACGGGCTGCTGTGACACTGCCATCAGAGTGACCTCCCTCTCTAGGAAAAATGCATACAACCTATTTTAGCCTTGTAGTTGTTCATGGTCATTAAATTCATTCACAGTCCTTTGAATTCTGACCACCACAATCCTCTAGTGGGGTGAATGGGTCTTTTTACTGTTCCTGCTGAGGGAAGGTTGTAAGAGAGAGCACATGGCAGCTGGTTGCAGGGCTGGAATTTGGACAGGGGTCACCTGGGGCCTAAGGAATGCCCCACCTTGCCATGTTTATCTCCAGAACACCCCACATATACTTGCCCATGCTGTGAGTCTCACTGGGTCACAGGAGAGAAAGCAGCAGCTTTTGAGTAACAGCCGCTGAGCCCCGAGCCCTCGGAGCCCTGCCTGCTTGTGGTTCTACCCTGACTCTCACCCGCACCCAGGACAGGCACTGGCCTGAAGGGCTGGGCCCAGCTCACTGCCGCGAGGAATTTCGTTTGGCTCTGAAACTTGTTCCTTCTCCTTTTCCTCTTTCCTCTGTTTCAGGGTGATAGGGCCAGGCTGCTTCTAAGTGGACTTAGGGAAGTCCTTCGTACCCCCAGTGAGCGAGTACACATGCCACCACGTCTCAGCAGTTTCCGTCTGTCACTGGTCCAGGCAGCTGGTTCCTACATGAGGTCAGGATTAGCTGGGGTGAGGCAGGCTCACGGACCCACCACATGAGTGAGGACAGCTGCAGAGCTCATGGCCCCGACCAGTTTGGTTTCTATCTTGGTCATCTGGGTGCCACCCCTACCCACCTCCATTTTCTTCTGTCTGTGCTCAGATGGCTGCGTGTGGGGATGGGGCTCCCGGAGGGGTGGGGCTGCCGGGTCCCCCAGCCTCCCCTTCGTTCGAGGCACTTGAACCTCTCTGGCTCCTCTCCCTAAAAGTACACCGTGCTGACCAGAACACACACAGGCGCCCTCAGGATAACTTCCCTTCCCAGGAAAAATGCAGACAACCTACTCTAGCTCTGTGGTTGTTCATGGTCATTAAACGTGGGGTCGGGGTGGTGTGAGAGGGCTGGGAGTGTCTGTGTCTCTGCTGTCTGAGTGCTTCCCCTTTGCTCTGTTATCCCCTCCCTGGCCATGTCTCTCCATTCTCCTGGGGAATGTGTTGAAGCACTTAACTGGTACTGTTACTGCTGGTAAATTGCCTCTCTAGACATTGTTCCGGGAAGTGCTGTTTTCTCTGCTCACCTTTGACTCTGTGACAGGGAACCACAGCTTATTAGGACTTTACCTTTGCCTTAGAACAAGGGTGGTCAGAATGGGTCCCTTTTCCTTTGTACCCTTGACATTTACCTCTCTTTCCCCTACTGCTCTTCCTTATATCCATCCTTCTCTATTTTTCTTTTCTTTTTGTTTTTCTCCCTTCCAGTGGGGGCCTTTTACCTTTACTTGTTAATCCTGTTTGTAACAAAGCAAGCTGAAGGAGGAATTCCTCTCTGTGATCTGCTTCTTACTCTACACCTACCTTCTCTTCTGTACACTCCACCTCCTATAAAGAAAGACAAAGAGGGAGGAAGGCCGACCTAACTACTGCTGCTGCCACCGCTGCCACCACCACCACCACCACCCTGGTAATGTCTTCAAATCAAATCCAGAGCTAAGTCAGGGGAAGCTGTGTGGATAATCCCGTGAGCGTGCTCTGCTCCTACCCTGAGGTCTCCCAGGCAAGAGCCGGCCTCTTTGGTTTACTTGGAAACACTGAGATTGCTGGAAGCCAGCTGACTGTACAGGGATCTGAGAGATTTTGCCTTCTTTAAATTAAACCACAGTTGAGCTCATACTGTATATATACAGACGTTTATATCTTGCTTTTTTCTCAAATTCCATGCCATCAGCATCTTCCCATGTTATTTCATAGTCTTTCATATTCATTGCTTTCCATGCCTTCATAGTAGTTGGTTAGAGTTCTACTAGAATTAGCTGAGCTTTTCTCTAGTAGAGGACTGTAAATAATACTGTAATGAACATCTTTGAGTCTGAAGTTTATTCTGTGTTGCTCTGTTCCATATTTAGCATCATTTCCTCGAACTGAATTTCAGTTATGAGATTATTGGTTCAGAAACAGTTTCTATATTTTTATATTTCTGAATATAAATGACCAAATTGCTTTCTGAAAGAGAAGCCTTTATCTGCTGAGGTATTTTTCCCCAACTTGTGTCTTAAATATACTGGCAATGCTTAGTGCTACCATCTCAGTGTATTCTGCAGAAAGGCAGAAAAATCTCAGTGCCTCTGGCCCTGTGGAGCTGGGGTTTAAAACTGTTCTCTCTGCACACTTGTACAGAATTCTTGTGCAGCTACCCCAAGAGCTCACTTCTCCCAATATGTGTTCCTATGTGACAGGCATAAAGGAGATGACTCTTGTGAGTGATTACTTTGGCTCAGAGAACTTCTCCTCAGCCTGGTTCTTGATCCTGAAGGGCCCATTTCCTTCACTTGCTGGGTAAAAAGCTTGTATCTCAAATCCAAGTTCTGTTGAGGGCCAGGGCTGCCATAGCATGGATAAAAGCCAGAACTCAATTGCTGTGAACTTATTGGTGAGTAGATATAAGCCCTCTACAAATCCAGCTTTTGTATAATCCCAGGTTCTTCCCAGTAATTCCCTGGCATCACCTCCCAGCCCATTGTGTCCAGGTTCCACACTTAGGTCTGCAGTGGTACCCAGCCAGAGTGTCCTTGGCCCCTTATCTGTCACCACCCACTCAGCCAAGTTCCTTCCTGTTGGTATCAGAATGGATACAGAAGAGTAGCTATGGGGTATTTTCAGCAGATGTTGCCACCAGCTTCAGACTTGCCCTTGGATCCACAGTGTTGAGAGCCTGGAGTAACTGGACATGGGGGTGAGAGTGGCTTTGTGAGGATCAGAGCATGTGTATGGGAGCAATAGCATCTCCCACCACATAAAAATTTGGATTCACTGAGAGTCTTGGCAACAGCTTCACTGCTACTGTGTCTTTTGGTGGAGGAGAGGCTAGATATGATCTGACCCCCAGCCATCATTGTGTAAGGATATGCTTGCTGGCAACATGCATGATCCTGCCATCCAGGAAAGGCAGGGTGGGTGGACAGAACAGATCTTCTAGGGAATGTTAGGACTGGGCCAAGGGGGCAGTGGCATTCTGTAGTTGGTCATTACCTGCGCCCTGGTGCAATCAGAGAAAAGTCACCGTTGCCTCCCTGAACCACAGTCAGTTTTCCTGGAGCTTAGACCAGACTCTGGTGCCTTTGCTGAGCTCCTCCACACCTCACAGAGATTGCCTGCAAATGCAGTGTGTCTGCCCAGGGAGCAAGAGAGGCATAAAAGGGGAAGTGGAGTCTCTGCCTTGAGCCAGGGAGCCATTCTCTACTTCTGCATCATTATTACCTAGGCTCCCATGCCTCGTGTAGATCACACAGCGGCTTCCTAACTGCTCTCCTTGCCTTAATTTGGATTAAAGCACAAATCCCTCCTTGACATGCAGTCATGCCTTAAGAGTCTCTGCGGCTAAATAAAGACAGAGCCTAAGTGTCTCAGCAGGTGCCCAGCCCTCTCCCCACCATGATTTGGGCCACGCTTACCTTTGGGTCTCGTTCTGACTTCACCTATTCTGAATTTCTTGTGGTTCCTTGCGTGTTGTCTTTTGAGAGACTTTTTCAAATTTATTAAGCGTCTTTCTCTGCTCCTCGAACTGTCTTCTCCCCACATCACCACCCCCAGAGTTTGTGGTCTCAGTCTGCCTGCGGCAGCCCCTGCTCATTCACTTGGGGATTTTAGATATTTTTTGGCCTTTCTTCTCCTTCTAAGAGTAGCCAGTTGCACTAAAGTTTAGCAAAGGATATCATAGCTATAAGTATTGTCTGCCAATGTAAGATGAAACCTACCTTTAAGAATTGGGTCTTTCAAAGGGACACCTGCTCCCAGTGTGCTGGATCCTCTTCACCAGTTGTGACCTCGCATGCATTTCACAGGCCTCCCAAGGTCTCTTCCTTCTCCTGCTGGAGATTAATCATGTGAGTCACAGGCTAATTCACATAAGCCTTAATCCTTTTTAGAATTTCCCCCTCCATTAGAGAAGTGATTTGGGGAAAGAATGTTGAAGCTGATGGGGAGAGACACAAGCAAACACTGGAGAAGGTAGATTCTCCAGATTCGATCCCTGAGGAGTATTTTGAAAGGTCCGATGGCTCAGGGTGGATGAACACCTATTCCTGTTGCCGTGATAGTAGCTGACTTGTAGCCAAGCAGTGTGCTGAGGTCTTTTCATACATTGTTTCATTTAACACAAGGCAGCTGGTAGTATTCTCATGACACAAAACAGGAAACTGAGGCTTATGAGGTGTGATTTGCCCAAAGTCATTTAGCTGGTTAGTGAAGAAGCTGGCATTCCTGGGATAAAAATGTGGTATCTGTCACAGTTATTTGTTTGATATGACCTGACAGCAGATGTTTGATAACTGTACTTGAGTGAATGAAGCAGCAGGTGCACTAGATCAGTGGCGGCGAATCTGTGGCCCGTGTGCCGCAGTGCCTTGCAGAGCCCTCTCTGTCAGCACACAAGCCAAGTTGCTCCAACAGCCAAGCATCAGATAACAGTTTGTTTTTTCTAAGCTAAAACTTCAGGATTCAGGTTTAATTGCAGTGCTGGCACTTTGCAATAAATAAGTGGGTTTTGGGTTGCAGTTTGGGCACTCAGTCTCTGAAAGGTTCACCATCACTGCAATGACCGTGTCTGTGGAAGAGGAGTGAGAGGGAAAGGATGAGTACTTCCTGTAGTGGAAGGTGGGATGGGGCTTGCTAGGTCTTTGTGCTTATCAAGAAAGGTGAGTACCCAAGAAATTCATCCAAAGAAGCCTAGAAAATGCTTTTCTTTCCTGGAATCCCAAGGGAGGAAGAAGCTACCCTTTCTCTGTCTGCCCTTCTGCCAGTCTGGTGTTCGTAGGGGCCCTGGTAGGTAGTACTGCCTGTGATGTGTCTGTAGCATGCTCTTCCCCTCTCCCTGGACCACACAGATAAACCCAGGATGGGGGGTGGGGAAGGAGTGATGTACAGTATAGTTCAGGTTATTTGGAAATTGCCCGACCACTTCTAAGTGTTTTTCAGACACCGGGGAAGCTGATGGAGCTGCTCAAGTTGAAGGAGCTGGGGGATAAGGGTGAAGTAGATCTGCTTGGGTTTCTCTAGCTGCCACTGTTCCTGGGCCTTGACTCCAGAGGGGCTCATTCATGATTCCAAATTTCCAGTTCTTGGGACGGAAAGATTGCTTAATTCAACCCTAGGCATTTGCTGAGATCAGAGATGGCCACCAAGAAGAGCCCCCTGCCCCAGTTTGTGGGGTACATACCAAGAAAAGGGACATGGTCATGAGCAGGGCAGCTGGCCACCCTTGGGGAGCTACTGCATGGGTGTGAAAGACATTATGAGACTATTTCCTTTCATTTGTTAGGAAAGTGGCCAAGGGACTTTGTGTTAGAAAAAGTAAGCCTGAGTTGGCATGAGGATTGTGAAAAAACTGAGATTGATATGCCATGCATGTAGAAGCACTTACCCCATGCCTCATAGATAGATGATACTCCCCTCGATTAGATACTAGCAATTTGTTCTTGTAATAATAATCCCAATGTCTTTATAGCTTTTATATGTAATCTCTAAACTTTCAACCTCTTTTTGACCCATGACTTTACATGGAATTAGCCAAACTTAGCATTCCAAATCTTAACTGATGGGAGAGCCAGTGAACACAGTGTGCCTTTGGGTGCAGCCTTCTCCTTTCATCATCCATGGTTAGAAAGCTTTGTCACAGGCTGAAGAAAGGTACTCTTATGTGTAAGATGTTTCCTTAATTCATTTACTATTCTCTTGGCTGCTTTTTCTGACTTCCTGGTACTGCTCTTAGTCTAAGTAGTTTGTTTCTGAGTCACCCAACTGAGGCCACATGGCAGGGTATACTGATGCTCTCTGCACGCACACAGGAAGTTTCCAAATCTTTTGGGGGCATGGAGAGGATTTTGCACATTCCACTTCTGAGATTATGGATGGATTACAGGCCCTTGTGGGGCACTTTCTTCCCAAAGTATAAGACCCTGATCTGTTGGTCCCAAGATATGTAGGAAAGAGCAGTAAGTGAGGATTCCCAAGTGTGGACCTGTCTTTCTTCATAATGCTGGTATGAGGTTGGCATGAACAGCTAGGTGTGAGGGATGCAGTATCAGAATTAGCACCATCCCTAGTAACCCAGGGCAGTAGGTGTTGGTAAGAGCAGACCCCACCCCACAGTGTGGTAATCCCTAAGTGGACACTTGGTTGGATCTTCCCAGAAGTGGTTGCCATCTCATTGTATGTTGAAACCCATCCATTGGTTTGTTCATTCATTCATTCATCTAGCCAGCGAGCAACTACTTATTGAGCTCTTATTACATGACAGTAGGGCACTAGGTAAACAAAAAGCAAAAGATCTCAGCCTTCATTAAGCTTACATTGTAGTAGGGTACACTGAAAAGAAGCAAGATCAGTCAATAAAATATGAAGTACCTTTGTACTAGCAGACATGGTACTTTGGGCCCAAGTACCCAGCACCCTGAAGCAGGTGCTTTTCCTCTCTCATATATCCTTATTCTGTCATGATGTGTATCAAACTGCTTCCTCCTCTACTCTGTGAGCATGTGAAGGCAGAGATTGAGTTACAGAGATTGCTGTAATTCTCTGGCACCTCATTTAGTTCCAAAGAGACATGTGGAAGGCGCACAATGTGGTAATAAAACCATAGTCAGCTGTATAAAGAGGGTAAAATGAAAAGTCCTGTAGGCATCCAGCCATCACCAGTTTCCTGTCTATCTTTCCTAGATTCAGTCACTAGTGTTTGTAAAAATAAATGATTCGTGTCTTTAAATGCCTTTTTCACCTTTTCTTTTAGAGCTTCCTTATTTTTTTTTAACAGCTCTATTCCATTTTAATAATTGTACCATGGCTTACTTAACAAGTTCCCCAGTGATGCTGCTGTCGATGTTGGCAATCTTCTGTGATGCACGCTTTGTAGCGAATAACATTATTTACAGTTGTTCACACAGGTGCAAATCCTTCTGTGAAGGACAAACTCCTAAAAGTGGTATTGTTGGCTTAGAGGATTGATGCTCAGGACTGATTTATGAAGTAAGGGTAGGAAAATGAGGCCCAAGAGTTGACTAATGGCCATGTGTACAAGACAAGTTACCAGTCTCTAGGAGTGTTACACTCAAAAGACGTGATGGTACCTGATTTCACTTTTTTTGTTTCTGTGCCAGGATGGAGAGAGTATGTTCAACCGTGCTAAGCTTCTCAATATTGGCTTTCAAGAAGCCCTGAAGGACTATGGCTACAACTGCTTTGTGTTCAGTGATGTGGACCTCATCCCGATGGATGACCATAATGCCTACAGGTGTTTTTCACAGCCACGACATATTTCTGTTGCAATGGACAAGTTTGGATTTAGGTAAGAGATGTTTGGCCAGAATTTGCATAAACATGTTGCTCCCTTCCATTTTGACTAGGAAATGTGGGTTCTCTGCCCAGAAGTGACTCTGAGCTCTATGAGAAGGCCACTTCTGAGAAATGGCTGTTCTTTACATCTAGAGTCAGTTAGCATTTGAGAAGGAAAGAGGAAATCAGAAATGCCTGTCATCTCTGCACGTCCACACAGGAATGGTTTTTAATATTTGGGATGACCCTTACCTTTAGACTCCAAACAGTTGCATCATTTCCTTACTTCCTGATCTCCCCTGCCCCATGTAGTTTGGAAAGCAGTTTGGAATAATTTCCCCACTAATTTCTTAAAGTTAGGTGCCTCAGGAGATATTCCTTGGCACTTTAAGAAGGAACAAGGACCGTGAGTGTGGTTCTCGGCAGAGCATGGCTTCTGCTTAAACACAGAGCCCAGACTTCTCCCCCAGTGTGGCCTTGGTGATGAGGCCAGTGACACCTGTCCCAGGGTTGCGGGTGTAATCCAAAGTATATTGACATAAGGGGAGCATGGCCTTCTAGTCTACTGTTTTATCTTAAAAGTCAATAAGATGGCTTAGTAGTAGAGTGCTTGCCTAGCATGCATGAGGATTTGGGTTTGATCTCTAGCCTCACCTCTCCAAAAAACATTAAAAGTAAATAAATGTGCATTTTGTTCCATAATTTTATCTATGTTTTTATTAACATAAAAAATGTTAAGGGGCTGGGGAATCAGCTCAGTGGTTAGAGTGCTTGCCTCGCAAGCGCAAGGCCTTGAGTTTGATCCCCAGCACCAAAAAAAAAAAAAAACCAAAAAAAAATTTTTTTTTAAAATTATAACCATCAGTCGAATAACATAACCTTTCCCATCCTTGCTTTAAATAAACCTGAAACTCCAGGCAGCTGTGCTGTGGGGTACCCTGTGTGTGAAGTATCCCTGGTTTAGGCTGAGTACCTGGTGTGTTTGGTTCATGTGGACAGCGGGCCCATTGTGTAGATACAGCTACTTGCTATCACTCATTTTCTCAGTGTTTTTCTTCCTACCCTCTCTTGCTAGGGGCATGAGGGCTGCGAGATGAATACGAGATATAGGAGCTAAACTTGCTCTCTTAAAAAGAGAAAATTTGAATGGAGAATCAGTTTTAGCCTCTTCAGAAATCTCAGCTCTTCCCCTTTCCCTTTCTGTGTATCTTCTCTTTGAAATACACAAGTTTGTACCCTGACCCCTCTTATCTCTCCCTTGTAGCACGATGATAAGCCAGGATGGGGCCTAAGTGACCCTTTAGTTCTTTACCACAACACCCTGCTTGGTTTACAGAGAACCAGTCAGATTTGGAGGACGGGAAAGATACGCAAGAGAAAGCAGCAGGCAGCAAAACCAAATTTTGTCAACTTAGCATGTATGTCTACTGAAGTGGCTAAGAATCCATGTCTATAAAAAATTGATTGTCAAAACACCATATTAGTCTAACCACCTCTAGTTTAAATGCTGACATTAAAGGTGTAGGCAGTAGTGTAAGGTATTACAAAGGGTGGGCCTTAAGCAACATCACCTAATTATAGTTGTACTACTGTAAATCTATTCAAGCAGGCTCCCAGGGATCTTTGCTTGTGGATACTTGCAATCAAATTCCTGATATATTTGAAAGTGATTGTGTCTTTTTTTTAATTTCATATGTTCTATATGACTTGGCTGACTTCCCCCTCAGAGTCTCAGCTAGAGTTTAATTTATGATGATGGGTTTTAGCTCCTTTGGAGTCCAGTGAGAGCCTAAGCATGGTTAGGAGCTGCACTTAGGGTCAACACAGGACCAAAGAAGGCATTGCAAAACCCACAGGAAGACCTTTGTATGGCCTCTGGGGCACATTCTAATTCTTGACATTTCCTATCAATGCTTTCTCTGTGTCCCTCAAGAGTCCACCATTCATAACCATTAAAATATTGAAATATAAAAAGGTATGGAAGGATGAGGGCCCAGATGCCTTGCTTCTTGGAAATATGTGAAAAATAGATTCATCATTATGCATTCTCCTAAGTCAGGATAAAGTAGAAATTTCAAAGGAAACTTTATGTGTGCAAATTTTGCGAATTCTGCTTCAACTGTAAGGGGTAGTGTTCAAGCCAGTATATCCTTAGAAGAATAAAAGCTAGACTGGTAGATAGGACAGGATGAAGGGGGCACAACAGAGTGGGCACTGGGAGGCTCTAACGTAGTCTCAGCTTTGGAGCCTCCTGGATAAGGTCTTCCTCACAAGAGCAGGGTGCAGGGGAAGCAGATGGCTGAGCCACAGTGGAAGAACTGGACTTATGCCCCTTGTTGTCACTGACTAGTTTTCTAAATAACCACGGATACAGCAGTGTACTTTTGGAAAGAAGTACGTATGTATGTATATATTTGCAGCACTGGGGATTGAACTGAAGGCCTTTGCATTGGGCTACAGCCCCAGACATTTAAAAAATAATTAAAAAAATTTTTTTGAGATAGGGTCTTTCCAAGTCACTGAATAGCCCAGGCTGGACTTGAACTTGTAGTCCTTCTGCCTCAGCCTCCTAGAGTGCTGGGATCACAAGTGTATACCACCACACCTGGATTTTGATATCTGTGTCTTTTCTAAAATAATATGAACCTTGTTATAAAAGCAAAAAACAAACAAACCAAAAAACCACCCTCATAAGTCCTCATCAAAAGATTCCATAGAATAAAAGCAGCAAGCTTTATTCTGAGACTGTTAACACTTCCTAACCATGGGTCCTCTGTGTTTTTCCCCCAGCCTGCCTTATGTTCAGTATTTTGGAGGTGTTTCTGCTCTAAGTAAACAACAGTTTCTTGCCATCAATGGATTTCCTAATAACTACTGGGGCTGGGGAGGAGAAGATGATGACATTTTTAACAGGTAATGGTCACAATTTAGAACTGTCTCTTTCTTATCAACCTTCGCTTTCAGTTTTTGAATCAGTGCTTAGTTATTTACGGGGATTGATTCTTGGGAGGAATGTGGTTCCCACCCAGCCCAAATCCTTAGGTGTGTGCTACCTTAGGTCCTGTAGGTGCTGAGCAGGTTCCTTAGAAAAACTACCTTCAGGGATTTTTGAATTAGCTTTGGAAAATGTAAATGGAAACCAAATGGAGGGATGAGCTTACTTTGATTTGCCACATGCCGTTTTGTACTGAAGGAGTAAACCTCCATCCTTTGTATCTTACTGTATTCTCCTTTCAGTGTGAAACATTTCCATGGGCAGAATCCTAACTTTGTTCACAGAATCTTTGTGCTATATTTTTATTTTGGAATATTTTTACTGTACGCAAAAGAAGACAGTGTAATGAACTTTTATTGACACAGTTGGTTTATAACCATCGTAGCATGGCCAGTCCTGGCCCATCCACATCCCAGGGCTCTTTTTAAGCAGGTGTACTTTTATTTTGTGTGCTGTCATCACAGGTGGTAAAAAGCCATTTATTGATGGCATTTGAAAGCACATTCTGCTTGATCCTGCCTGGCAGTGGAACCTTCAGTTCTGCCAGCTGCAGATCAGAAACACCATCTCTCTCGGCGCTGGTCTGAACTGCGTTTGGTACTACAGTAAACCCCGATGCAGCCTTCCTGAATTAGAGTACATTTATTTAATGAAGTAACAGATGTCTGTCAGAACAACACCCAACTCATTTGAGGTTTCCATTGTATGAGATCTTGACAGAGATCCAACTCTTCAATACAGGCCTTGAAGGAAATGTAACTATTAGATTATGAGACTGGTTATCAAATATACACATAGTGAGTATCTACTACACCCAGAGCACTGTGCCAGCCAGGCCTAGTGAGGAGGACAGTGAAGTCTGGACACAGGGTCTCGACAGAAACAAACCCACTTCCGCAGAGCCACACCTCTGCAAGCACTCTGTTTTGTTTTGTTTTGTTTTTTTGAGACAGGCTCTCACTATGTAGTTCAGGCTGGTCTTGAACTCACTGTGTAGCCCAGGCTGGCCTTGAACTCATGGCGATCCTCCTGCCTCAGCCTCCTGAGTGCAGTCTGGGCCGCTACAGTCATGCACAGGACTGACAGGACTACACAGACATAAAGGATCAGGATGGCTGGGGGTGCAGGGAGCCTCAAGGACTGACGCATGAAGGTTGTGGGACTAGAAGGATTAGTGGTGTACAGAGCAGCCTTCTCAAATATAAGTTTATTATGCACTGCATCCTTAACTGTGTGCCATGCACAAGATCAGCACTTGGGGGAAGGCAAGGCCAGAAATCTTTAGTTCATCCCCAGTCAGCCTGTCTTGCTTCTAACTTTGGTATTCCTGCTGTCAAGGCTTTGATTTTGGTCATCATTCCTTTCCCCTGGGCCAACAGAGAATCCTCTGCCCTATCCTGGCTGCTTCCAGTCTTGCTCTCTACACTCCATTCTCAAACTATATCCCAGAGACACTTCCCCACGGCCAGAGTCTTTTGGGAAACACTGCACATTGCATCCTTCTACACTGGCACTGTTTCTTGGTGTGCTCCAGGAAGGTTTTATGATTTAGCCTTTGCCTTTCTTTCCAGCTCCATCACCGGCCACATCCTACCTCACATGCTTTTGTCAGCACCCGGAAGCATGTGTAGCTCCCTGAGGTCACCATCCCTCCTCTCAGCTCCTGTACCTTTGCATACACTGTCCTGGTTGCCCAAACTGTTCTGGCAGACACCTCTTTGTCCCCTTAACTGGGCTCTGCTCAGTCTTGATCAGCTGAGATAATCACTTTACTCTGTGTCACCCTGACCCTACCTTCCCTTTCACTTGTCTCTGAGGGCTGCATCTTCTGAGCATCACACTGGAAGTCCCAGCGCCACAAACTGCAGAGCCAGTCATGAAAAGACATGGAGTAGAAGTTGAGTTTTAACCGATGTCACACTGGGCTGGGTCCCAACATATCAGTGGAGTTTGGGTGGAGTATGAGCAGCAAGTAGAGTGGTGGATGGTCTGACAGTTTTGAACTTGGACTATCACACTGAAGCCTTATGGCAGCTCTATGATAGTGACTTGTCCCTTTACTCTTTGC
Organism: Hystrix cristata; assembly: GCA_004026905.1. Taxonomy (NCBI): domain Eukaryota; kingdom Metazoa; phylum Chordata; class Mammalia; order Rodentia; family Hystricidae; genus Hystrix; species Hystrix cristata. Next base: position 57,058 of record PVJO010002743.1, on the reverse strand, counting down.
AGAATAGTTTTTAAAGGCATGTCTATATCTCGCCCAAATGCTGTGGTTGGGAAGTGTCGCATGATCCGTCACTCAAGAGACAAGAAAAATGAACCCAATCCTCAGAGGTGTGTTTGTTTTTATTCCTCTTTCTTTGCCCTTTAAGATAGGGCAGGCTGCAGGGTGGGCCGAGGCAGTGGAGGGGGCTCTGTGCCTCTGGGGAAATGGAGGTGTCATTCTGTAGGCAGGGGACAGGTGAGAAGGAGGGTAGTGGGAGAAGTACATTTTAATCATTTAACGTTTCTGTTTTGACGCCTTCCCCTCCCCTTTTTTCCTTGCAGGTTCTCCCGAATTGCACACACAAAGGAGACAATGCACTCTGATGGTTTGAACTCACTCACCTACAAGGTGTTGAACACAGAGAGATACCAATTATATACCAAAATCACAGTGGATGTTGGGACACCGAGCTAGCATTTTGGTACAAATAAGAGACTAAAAATGGCCAGGGACCTCTGCTGTGTGTCTCTGTCAGTCTGTTGGGCTGGTCCCTCTCACTTGTACATCTGAGTAATAGGTCTCCTTGCTCGTCATTCAGACGCCTTTCCAGATGACCAGGAGGAGTGGAAAATTTTGTCTCCAACTTGGCTTGGTATGCAACTTCTTAGCAGTGCAAGGTGTTTGTCAGTGTAGAAGCTGTCAGCCTTTGGGGGCTTCTTGACACGTTCACAGTGTTACCCCAAAGCTTCAGAACTGTGCACAGCTCGAAATTAGTGACTCTGGGGCTCACTCCCACTGACAAAACTGCTAAATTGTGAAATGGGTAAGAATGTTGCTTTAAATTATGGCATGAAAAAATTGGAGAATGCTGCTGAGATTGTTTGGTTGTCAAGTTTGGTTGTCAATGATATTTTTTGGTTGTCAAGTTTTAACAGAAAAACACAGAATTTCAGCCAGTTTCATGTTATGTCCCCTCCCCACCTTTCAGTGGTATGCAACTATTACAATCACTGTGTGTTATGTGTGTCTTTTCTTAGCAAAAGAATTTTAAAACTTGAGCCTTGAACCTTTGTCCTGCTTATATGTATGAATCCCAAGGCAACCTTAGCCACCAGAGCAAAAGCCCTGGGTATTCTCACTTACAGTGCCTGTTTCCAGGTTGTCTGATTTCTGAATGTAAAGATTTTTTTTTTAAGAAGCAGCTTGTAATATTTTAAAGAACAAATCAAGTTCTAATTATGGTCTAGCATGATTTTGTGTTGATCCAAATTTGCATAGCTGTTTAGTGTTAAGTCATGACAATTTATTTTTCTGGGCATGTTATGTAAACTTGAATTTCCTATGTATTTTTATTGTGGTGTTTTAAATGTGGGAGGGGATTGAACATTTTTTTAGGGGGGAAAAAATGTATGCTGTAATGGCCACAAATGGGCCTCTCGATTTAGCTGGCAGGCCAGGTTTTATGAAGAGTAAAATCACCTTTGGATCCTGTGATGTGGGTAAGGCGTTCTGGTCAGCATTATCCTGCCAGACCTCTGGGGCAGAGACCTGGGAGCCAGGCTCAGCCTACTCGGCAGAACTCCAACTCTCCCACCCTCCCTGGGTGGGCAGGGCCATGGGCCTCTGCCTCCGCTGACTACCCCGTATAGCCCTAGGCTGTGGGGTTGTAAATATAACAGCAGTCAGGTTGTTTACCATCCCCTAGCTCCTCCCCAGCTGGAGAGAACCTGTGTTCTGGCAGGGACTGCCTCCCCAGAGCCTCTGTGGCCACACTCCTCAGCCCACCCTGCATTACCGGTTCTTCTTCCTCCCTGCCCTGCCTTTCTCCTTTCTTCCTTTCTCTCTTGTTCAGTTCCTCTGCCTCTTGCCTGTTCCCTAAAATTTGCCTGTGGCACTCAGGGTCAAACAGACTGTTCATTCTCCAGCGTGACTGTGCCTTTTAATTAGCAATCTAGAAAGTTCAGCTGTACCCACACCCCCAGCTCCTCCCGAGAGCTCTGGTGCCTAAAGCCTCCCATTCCCCCTGGGTTTTAGCAGGTGCTCTCACCCTGTGAAGCTAACCCAAAGCAGGGGTCTTTCACGAACCCACCTCTCCTGGGGTGAGACGGCAGGAGGCACTCCTACCACAAAATGCCTTGCCCACGTCCTTCCTGGGCTGAGGTCCTAAGGTTCAGCTGCCTAATCCTGGAGTTGAGCCCTTTGGTGCGGCAGCCAGGACCCAAGCTACTGCCCTCCCGGGCACCAGCCCCGAGTGCAGAGGCTGAGCTGATGCCTGTGCCTTTATTGCTTTGAGCATTTTGAATGCTGACTTGGTTCTTTCTCTAGAAGTCTTTGTATTGGTTAGAAATTGCCTTCCTCTGTAGAAGCAGCTAGGCCCATGCAGAGTATTCCTCCCTCAGTTCCCCATGCCTTAATGATGTTGTTAAAACTGAGACTCGCTGCACTGAGAGAGAGCTCTGAGAAGTGCAAAGACCTTTCTGTCCTCAGATCCTGACTTTTCCAAAGTGCCTTAAAACAAAAGGAAACAAATGCCCTGAATGGTAACTTCTTTCTACTTCCTTCACTTTTAAAATTCCGCATTTCTTTTTTGTTTCTTTTTTTTTCCTGTTACATTTCGTTCATGTGAGTATGTGGTTCATTCTCAGAACCAAGGGAAATTCTGCTTCACGCATATGGGCTACTTGCTGACTTTCCAGGCCTAAGGCACAACCGAGGACATCTGTGCAGCCCATGAAATGCTCTGGGCCCGCTTTCCTCATGGAAATTCTGGGGTTGAGTGTTCAGGGAGCATTTCCTTCTCCTGGGAGTTAGTACCGTGGAGTTGTCATAGCTGTGCTTTTCTCTGGCTGGCCATCCTGTTGCTGGTGACCCTGTGGGAAGTGGCCTTTGGGCAAGATCAAAGTTGACACAGGAAGGTAAAGGAAATGCTGTACTGGCCTTTAGCCTGAGCAGGGTCTCCACTGACCACTGGCCTGGATGTGGAGTGCCCCACACAACCAGGAAACAACTTTTGTGTCCTCAAGACCTGTTGTGCTGTGTATTTTTATTTCTCGCATATACAAATATGTGTATTTACTGTGGGGGGCAATATCTGACCTTGGTGTTCAGACCAGACAACTGTATTTTGCCCTGTGAAATCCAGTAATATAACATGAATAAATGACCCTATCTTTGTAACTGTGGGTGGCTTCTCTTCTGATTTTGGGTTACCCTACGGCTGGGGCTGCCTGTTGGGAGGATCCGACGGAAGCAAAGATCTACCTGCCTTCTGCCTGTCTTGCTCAGGTACTATGGCTGCGGACTTGGGTGGGATACATATGCCTCCCTGGAATCAGAAGTTGCCCCATCTGAGCCCCCATTTTCCTTATCTGTAAATGTAAATAGAAACACATAGAGACTTTTAAGGCTTAAAGGAGGTGATGTATTTAAACCAATGACTGACGCTTCAGTGGTCCTCACCACATGGTATCTAGTGCCATTTCAAAGTAGAATTTTCCCTCTCAGTTTTTGGTCACATTCTGCTATTTTCAATAAATGCCAAGATACTTCAGTATAGATCTCAGAATGTGTTTATGGTGTAACTTAAATGGCATCCAGAATACGGTTTCCAGGAACGTTGACCAGGGGCTCCGAAGGGCTTTCGTTGTTACCTAGGTACTCGAGACAGTAAGTGTCTGGGGGGCCTTCTCCATGGTGGCCCTGGTCAGGCACCAGCAACGTCTCCCATGCTGGTTGGGTGGAATTCGCACTCCAAAAGAGGTGGCCAGAGGACACCAGTGTGTGGAATTTCTCTGAGCATCAGTTAGCAAACAGGAGCTGAGGACACAGCCCCTCAGGGCCACCCCAGAGCCGTCTGGCTGTCTCTGTTCATCACTGTGACTGCTTCAGGGATCCCTGGTAAACCGAGGCCTGAGCAGAGGTGGCCCAGGTTCAGATCTGACCTTTAAACAAGATACCTCTGGGCCTTTGGCCGTAGTACTGCCTTATAGGGTCTGTGAAAAACCATTGTTTTTTCTTTCTCACACTAGCATTCTCAAGACTCTACTTCTGATGCCAGATGTGTCGATTTCTCCCTACCGACAAGCAGTTTGGTGGGTAGCAGCCGGGTGTACTATAGCATAACTAACTGACACTGTCGTACTTGGAGTCAGATCCCAGAGGGTGAGAGCTCAGCCACAAGACCACCCCACATCTGAAAGCAATCGCAAATAGTAGTTAGTGACCTGTGCTGCTGACCAATGGGCTGTAGGTTGGGGTTCCCACAACCCCCCCGCATTCAATTAATTTACTAGGATGCCTCACAGAACTTGAAATAAACTTACACTCACTGGATTATTATTATAGGACATGGCAGGATACCAGGCAGATGCAGACAGCCATAGGGCCAGGCCTATGGAAGGAGAGAAAAAGCTTCTGCTCTCTCTGAGTGTGCCTCAGGTCCCTCCCCGTGCTGGCTGTTGGCGAGCTCACCCAACCCCGTTCTTCAGACGCTCCACAGCATCTGTGCACTGTCAGTGTGGTCGCTCTTTTCTGGTTACCAGCCCCCATCCAGTAGCCCAGCAGGAGCCACCTCCCTGGAACTGAAGACACACCTGCCACACAGATAATGCCAGAGGACTGGCAGCTCTGCATTGGGAACTAGGGTCAAAGACCAAATATTAGAATGAGAGATTCTCTTAGCATCCCTATTGCTCAGAAGATCACAAAGAGTTTAAGAACTCTGTGCCAGGAGCTAGAGGCAAAGACCAAATACATGTTTATTACATCAAAATGTCACACGGGGCTGTGCAACCTGTAAGGTATGGGTTAAAAGACCAGAGTGAAAAGTTAAGTTTACCCTTCCCTCTCCATACTTACACATTCACACTAGCATGCACAGCATGCCTGGCATGTGCCTACTGAGAAGCCAGAAGGCCTGAGTTCGAATCTTGCTGCTGCCTCTTACCAGTTCTGTGACTAAGCAAATGACTTCTCTGCCTCAGTTTCATGATCTGTGTAATAGGTACAATATCTGTTTCTTATAGTTGTTATGAAAATAAAGAGAGTGTTCACAGTGGTGCACACCTGTAATCCCAGCACTCAGGAGGCTGAGCAAGGAGGATTGAAAGTCCAAAGCCAGCCTGGACTACACAGTGAGACCCTATCTAAAAAACAAACCCACCAGCAACAAAAAAACCCAAATAGATTGAGTTAATAATCCTAAGTTCCTTCTCATGTGCCTCATTCATAAGAATCACTAAAAGTGTCATAGCCTGCTGCACTTTTTAAAAGGCTTGTGGGCATACGCGTTGACACGTACGTGAATGTCTACATATACACAACATAGATATGTATATCCTGAGTGCTGGGAACCTTCCTTTTTCCTCTTCTCAGGTGCATGTCTGTAACTTCCTGTGGCAGTTGGGCGGGTGAACATGAGGGTGACTGTTTCTCTTCTGGAGACACCTGGGACCTCAGCGGTGACGTTTCCCCCATCAGTGAAGTATTTGGACTGGCAGCCTTGGGGTGGAGGGAGGTTGACCCCTTGATAGGATCATGGGCTCCGAGGCACCAGGAAGGGAGGCACAGGGAGGAAGGGGGCCAGGGACAGTCTCCTGGGCTTGGCCATTCCCTTGAGAAATGCTGTCTAGTACCAGACCCGAAGCAAGTTTGAGCCAGGCAGAGCCCAATAACCATGAGAGCGGATTTGGTGGGCACCAGATTCTCCCATATGCTACCTCTTTTCTGTGGGTGCCAAATCCCTGACCTGTAAATATCTTGTGGAAGCAGGGCTGTGCTGCCCGGGGAGGGAGGTGGCTGTCAGATGTGTAAGTGGAGCTTCTCTCGCAGGGAGAATTTGCTGCTCTTGACGGAGGCAAGCTGTGCATGGGGAGGTTGAAGAAGAGGGCAGGAAACTAGAAGATGACCATACTTCTGGTTCCAATTTCTAGCCCAGAGCCAGGGTCCCCTCCTGGTTCTTCTAGGAAGTGGGAGTTTAGACATTCCTGGGGCTAGTTTCTCAGAACTGGAACTTCTTACCCTGTCGGAAAGGAGATGAGATTCATCTGGCTGAGCCGATCATGCCAGGTGAGCCTCATTTCCTTCTTTGGCAGAGTCTCCAGGCGAGGAACACGGTGACTGCGGCCTGTATCTAGGCTTCAGGACTTGTATCTGAGTGGGCCTGAGGAATCTGTAGGCATGGCTGTTATGGGGTGATAAGGTCAATAGACCGAAAATCAGAGGAGCATCACACGCCAAGGACATGTGCCCTTCAGCAGGAAGCACGCCAGGATCACCAAGGCGGTAAGTGGCACAAGGACATATTTGTGGAGTGCATGTCAGGTCAACACACAGGAAGGCCCTGAAGACAGGAAGAGGCTCCATAGACAGTGGTCAGTTCCTTTGGCTCTCTGCATTCCTGCTTGCTGGGTGACTCTGGGCAAGTCGTTTTCCCTTTCTGGATCTCTGTTTGCTCTTTCACCTTATGACTTGCTCTCAGGATCCACCCTGGTCTCCACATAGTTCTGCCCTTCCCCCCAGGAGGAAGTACCCTGCTCTTGGGTCTTCCTCTTGACCCTGAGGCTAACCTTTCCTGTGATCCTGGAGGGAGTCTCTCTACCTCTGGTCTTCATTTGTAGAAATAGCAAGACCATCCCGAGGGCTCCCTCCTTCCCAGAGCTTCCTCGGGCACCACAGGGCTGCCTGGCAAAGGAGGGGACCATGTTGTTGTTGATGTCATTGCCCTCTTCCACCTGATGGCCCTCTGGGCTCCCAGCAGACTTTCCCTGCCCTGCTGACTGCTACCCCTCTGGAAAAAAAAAAGACTCCCCGTAGAAATGCAAAATTAAGAACAATTATGCTTGCCCATTAAGATGGCTAGTATTAACAGAAATGAAATACATGTTAGCAAAGATGTGCAGAAATTGGAATTTTTGTGCTGGCGGGAATGTAAAATGGTACATTGCCCCCTGGAAAATGGCATAGCAGTTCCTCAAAACAATTAAATATAGAATTACCATATGGTCCAACAATTCTACTTCTAGGTATATACACCCAAAGGGACAAAAGTCTGAACAGATATTTGCTCATAGTAGCGTTGTTCACAGTAGCTAAAAGGAAGTACCCCGAGTGTCCATCGATGGATGATTGGATAAAATGTGGTGTATACACATAATGGGAGGTTATTCAGCCTTAAAAAGGAAGGAAATTCTGACATATGCTACAACATAGACAAACTTTGAGGATATTATGCTAAGCAAAGTAAGTTGGTCACAAAAAGATAAAACTATAAAATATTGTATACGAGTTATCTAGAATGGTCAAATTCACAGAAAGAAAGTAGAATGGTAGTTGCTGGGGCTGGGAGGAGAAAAATAGGGACTAAAATGGTTTTAGTTGGGGAGATGATGGTGGTTATGGTAATACCACAAGATAAATATGCTCAATGCCACAGAACTATCTATTTAAAAACTGGTTATAATGATAACTTTTATGTTACATATATTTTATCACAATTTAAAAAAATCAAATAAGGCTCCCTGTGGTCAAGGCTTGATGTCATCTGTCCTGCTGTGGAGGTCGTGGAGGATGGTAGTTAGTCTGAGGATCTACCAGGAGATTTAAGGGAGGTGGGCTGGCTATTTCAGGACATGCCACCTGAGAACTGACAAATCATGGGGACTCAGGTTGGTCACTGAATCCAGCTAATGCTGTCCCAGAGGGTTGACTTTTCAGTTGCTATAGCTTCCCAAGACAAATGTGGCAAAGACGTGACATAGATACAAATATCCCTTAGCCCTTCAGTGGGACCTGGGTGGAGGTGAAGCCTGGACTCAAGCAGGACCTGAGGACCCCAGAGCAAGATGCACTTATTCCCAGAGTGGTTCCCATTTATTGTTGGCAGAAACTAAGGGTTGGGCTGGAGGCTATTGAAAGGAAGAAATGATCAACCTGGGGACAAATTACACCTGAGGATGAAAACATGGAGCTTCACCTAAATAGCTTGCATGAAGATGGAGAGGAAGTTTCCCTGGTATCAGCAGGGACAGCCTGAGTTCTGCATCAGACACTGGAGGGTGGACAGGACACTCTGGAGAGATGGGACCGTGACTTGGAGTTGGCAAGGATGTTGTCACACTGGTATAACGTTTCCAGGAATGGATTAAAAGTGGATCTATGCTCAGATCCCACAGTCAGCTTAGGAATTTAGTCTAAGAAAATGATCTGCTCCCTGTCTTCATACATACGGGCAGCAGCAGTTACCCTGGAAAATGAGAAGCCACCATCAGCAGGGGGTTGTGCTAAGTAAAATGAACTACATTCAAGCGAGTACTGTGCAACCACTTAGAATGAAGTGGATGTACATTTATTGATTGGAAAGGGGTATAAAGAAAAAGAGCAATCTATGGAATGGTATTTTCATACATGGCAGGGAAATGGACGAATACTTTAGTGAAGAAATGACTCTGTAATTATTTGTGGAAGCAGATCCATGAGCAAAAATATGGGACTGATTTTTCCCTTCTCTGCACAGACTGGGGCCAGGTTCTTGTGCTGCGAGCCCTACGATGGGGTAACAGCTTTCAGTGTTTCAGGAGCTGCCTGAGGGCTGAGGCCTCATTGGGAGAACAAGCAGCGGGGCTGAGGATGTAGTTCAGTAGAGCACTTGCCTAGCATGCGCAAGCGCTTGGGTTTGATCCTCAGCAGAGAGGGAAGGGGGGGATCTTGCTACTGTTTTCTGGGTTCAACTGAAGGCTCATACTGTACCTGTTATCTTTGCATAATAAAAGCCTGAAAGAAGAGAAAAGGCTGGGAACAGAGTGCTCTGCCCTGGCTCTGGGGGCCAAGTTTGGCTGATGGCACCTGACCAGGGAACTGGACAGAACAGGAGGCTGGGAGGAAGTGAGAGGGACCCCGCTGCCGGTGGAGCTTGGGCTCCAGAACCCGGGAGCTCTGGATTCTTCCTAGGGAAGCCCTGACATCTGGATTTTAACATAGATTTGAGCCTGGAGCTGCCGGAGACTCATTTCCGGACCAGATGTAAATGCTGGACAGTTGGCCTGTGCTTCTGGACCTGTTCCCCGCCCGGGAGGCATGTGCCAGGCCATGACCAGCATGAGTGCGTGTGTCTGTCCTTCAGTCCTATCTGGTGGGGCGCCAAGGGCTGTGTGCCCAACTCTGCCCCACCCGCTCAGTGCCTTGAAGCATAGCCAGCTGGCGCTCCCTCTGCGGAGAGCCCTAGATGGGGCTTAGTCAGGCCCATCACGCCGTTAGAGGAGCCTTCAGAGTTTTCCCCTCCTGTGAAGGCGTCCTGTTGCTGTGGCTGCAGCACCTTTGTTTGTTTGTTTTTGTTTTTTGAGACAAGGTCTCACCATGTAGTTCAGGCTGGCTTTGAACTTGGGGTGATCCTCCTGCTTCAGCCTCTCGAATGCTGGGACCACAGCCATGCCCCATCACGCCCGGCTATGCTGCAGCGCCTTTGGACTTCCCTGAGGACAGCAGCAAAAGGGACAGGCCAGGTCCAAGGCCACAACTCTAGTTCCCAATTTCACTGAAGGCAAAGCTGGAGGGAAGGAGAGAGGATGCAGGTAGACTCTGAACCATGGACAATTGTAATTTCTCCCCCTGGGTTTAACCTTTACCAGCATACTCAGAATTTTCTTGCCTGCTCTCTGTTGTTCACTACAAAAATCCCCAGCACTGGAAACTCAGCATTAGGGAGGTCACATGATTTGCACAGTGTCACATGAGTTAGTATCTGACCTGGAGACCTAGCCCAGGGCTCTGGCCACTGAACCAGCTCTTACTACCCCTGTTCAGCACAGCATGGATGCTAGAAGGAACAGAGGAAACCCTGGTTCCAGCTATGTCTCCAGCCCTTTTTATTTTTTGTCACGGGATCTTGCTAAGTCACTAAATTGCCCAGACTGGGTTTGAATTCGCAATCCTCTGCCTCAGCCTCCCAGAGTGCTGGGATACCAGGAGCGCGACACGATGGCTGGCTAGGTTGTGTTTTGTTTTGTTTTCCTTTTATAGTTTTAGAGGTCTTGGGAAGCAGGCAACTTGGCAGCATTAGCTCCTGTATTAAAGATGCCTCTGCCGGGAGACATGACTGGACTTACCCTGAGAAGCTCAAGAAGGCCTGAGGGTCGGGGCAGGCAAGAAGCGAGGTCCTCAGGGCGAGGACCCGGAGAAATGGAGCTTTCTGCCCCTGGAAGGGTATGTGAGCAGCAACAGCAGCGCCTGGTGTACAGACGACAGCTCTGTCATCTTCCTGCCCCCGGCCCTGCCTCTGGCCAACACCCCATGTTCTGGGGGGCTCAGCCCAGGGCCCTTGTCGGGGGCCCTCTTGTGGCTGCAAGAACCAGACAGGCAGGCGGAGGCACAGATGCTTCCAGTGAGGCCTCGATCCCCCGCTCGGCTCTCCTTTAACGTCTGGACACCTCCGCAAGGAAGGCAATTGACACGCTCTACCCAACCCCCTGTGTGTTCTAGTCCCGTGGTACTTTCCTAAGTGAAACCAGGGGCTGTGATTTGTTCTGATGATTCATGATTTTCAGACAGACTGAAATGAGAGCTTTAAAAAACAGACCAATAGGTTTAGTGTCATCAACTCCAGACCTCAGTGATGTGTGTCACAAGCAGTTCCATCTGGATAGATGCTTCCTGAGCCAGAGTGAGGCTTTGGAGTTGAGAGGGAAGAACTGCATGCTCAGAAAAGGAGAACTCTCTCCCGTGACCCATTTGTTCGTTGCGTAAGGATCTCAGACTCCAGCCTGGGCCGCTCCACCAGCTCGGAGCGCTCTGACTCTGACTAGGCTGCGTGTTTCTCCCAGGGCCTGGCTTGGCCATTTGTGTGTTTGGTTGATGGTGCTTAGCCCTGCTGGTTCCTAGTGACTGTGGACATTGTTACGGTTTGTGTCTAGATATCTCCCCAAAGCCTCATGTGGTAAGAGGTAGCTGGATCTAGAGTGTGTGATTACTAAATTAGTCCACTGATTGGTTTGGCATGGTTCTGCTGGGATCAAGGGTGTGGCACTAGGATTAAGGGTATTAGGATTAAGGGTGGCAGTACTGTCCATCCTAAAGCCAGGTAGCCTGGATAAAATATAAGATACAGGAAGAAGCTGGTTAGTCCCCTTGCTTGCATCCCTTGCTTACCTGGCTGACTTCTGCCTGTCTGCCATGCCACCCTGCCTTGGACCCACCTGACTGTGGACTGAAACCTCTACAAACTGTGAGCCAAATAAACCTTTCTTCCCCTAACTTTGGGTGTCTGGTATTTTGTCTCAGCAACGAGAGAAAAGTAACTAAAATAGACATTCTCTTTGTCTTGTAGCTACTCTCTCTTGCAGATTCACTGCCCACAACTTCCAGGGGACTGCTTAGGACTTTTCTTCATGGAATCCAAGGCTTGTCAGGCCTTCTCTGGCCTTCTCCACCCCTGGGGCAGGGCACAGCCTAGCGCATGACTGGGGATGCCTCACTCTGGGAGGGTGTGCAGGCTGTAGAAGGTACTGAGGACACCTGGACTCAGGCCAATCTTGAGTGACTGAGGTCAGATCTCTGGTTCTCATCTAGAAACCAGGTGGCGAGGTTGTGAGGGGCCTTCAGAGCTGCCAGCTTGTGGTTCCAAGCAAACTCTTTGGGGTGTTTTTGATCTTTAGTCCTCCAGGCTTTGAGCCAGTTTAAAGTTGCCACTGGAGCTCCGAGATTGGACTCTCACTCTCCCCATACACCCCAAGGCCACAGATATAGGTCTTCTTTGTCACTCCAGGAAACGTGTGTGTGTGTGTGTGTGTGTGTGTGTGTGTGTGTGTGTGTGTGAAGGGGCAGCCCCTAGCAGTTCCGAGAAACCCCCAAAGGGCGTGACATGGAGTCCAAAAGGAACTAGGCCTTTCTGCAAATTTTCCTGAAAGAGCCAGCTGCTTTTCCTTCCTCAGTCGGTTTCACCCCTGGATTGTGGCTGCCAAAACACAAAGTTCAGTTTAAAAGTGGGACATCAAACTTGTCCCAAGGGTTTCTGGTGGCCTGGCTCCTGCTTTCTCCTAAGCATGGCCTGAGGCAGACCCCAAGGGTACCTCAGATCATACGTCTTTCACTGTGCTATAGGACTTCTGCTCAGGCCCCTACCCAGAGGCATCCAGGGGGGTCACTCTTTTCCAAGGGAACTGGGTGCTCAGATGCCAGCTGCACTTCATGAGATGAGGTGACTTGCCAGGGCTTTGGGGCTAGTGGCCAAGGGCAAGCCCTGCTTATCTTGAAGGCAGCAATCTCAGTGCCCCGGGCAGCCTGCAGCAGGTGCTCTAGCACTTCTATAACTGAGGAGGGGTGTGTGTATCTGTGTGTGTGCGTGTGTTTGTGTGTGCATGTGTGCGCTCGCAATAGCTTTGGGAGATGACAAGGCAGTTGCCAGAGAGTAAAAGATAGGGACTTTAAAACCAGACACATTTGGGTTCGAAGACCCAGCTTCATCTCAGAACCACTGTAGGACTTTGGGCAAACGGCTTTTTTCTCTACTGAGTAATTACCAGTACAATTAATCAGAAAGGCTGTCAATCTTTCCCTGCTGTTTTGCAGGACCAGCTTTATCATAAAGCAAATGTCCATACTTGTGATGGCTTATTTCTGGACTTTATTCTAGTTCATTTTCAGTCAATCAATCAATCAATCTATCTATCTATCTATCTATCTATCTATCTATCTATCTATCTATCTAATCTATCAGTCATCTATCAACCCTTCCTTGTGCCACTACCATACTGTATGAGGTGTAGCATTAAGTGTAGCATCTTACTGAATTTTTCTCTTTCTGAGTATCTAGGTTCTTGTGATTCTATATGAACTTTATAATTAGCTTGCCAAGATCCAGCAAAGAAACCAGACGTGGTGGCACATGCCTGTAGTCCCAGCTACCCAGGACGCTGACGCTAGGATTAAGGGTGCCCCACCTTGGACGTGAGTGCTAAGGGTGGGTGGCACGGATAGGTAGCACTGATAAGGAGCAGAAAGAGGGCTGCTGTTGGTTGTTGCTGCTTGTAGCCTGCTTCTTTGCTACTTTGCTGATTTGTTGCTTTCTGCCTAGAATGGATTATTTCTCCTTTGCGAAGCCCCTCTGCCATGCCACCCTGCCTTAGAGCCAGTCAACTATGAACTGAAACCTCCACAAATTGTGAGCCAAAATAAACCTTTCCTCCTTTAAATTTGGGTGTTGGATATTTTGTTTCAGCAATGAGGAAAGTAATTAAGATAACCTCCATTCTAAACTTTGGTTTTGTTTTTGTTTTTGTTTTTGAGATAGGGAATTGCTACATAGTTCAGGCTGTCTTTGAACTTACTGTGAGCCCAGGATGGCCTCAAATTCATGGCAATCCTCCTGCCTCAGCCTCCCGAGTGCTGGGGTTACAGGTGTGCACCACAACAACCCACCATTCTAAATTTTTAGATGGAAAACTTCAAGTCGAACATGATGATGCTCACCTATAATCCCAGCTCTTAGGGAGGTTGAGGCAGGAAGACTGCAATTTCAAATCCTATGTGAGACAGTTTCTCAAAAAACAAAAACAAAAACAAAACTTCAAACATACACAAAAGTTGAGAGACCAATACAATAAACATCTGTAACCATAATTTAACTCCAATGATTAATAACTCCTATCTGTAGGGACAAATTAGAGGGACATAAACAAAAGCCCAGGGCAAAACACGAATGACTAACACTGTAAAATCATCACATCCCTATCTGTGGCTGAAGATTATAAGATCGTCACATCCTTAGCAGGTACCATGTGCTTGAGAAAATGTATCCTATTGTATCCTTATGAAAGTGTTACTCACATTTGCTGTATGCTCACCTTGTCCCCTTCCCAGAAGCAAAGACTGAGACCCTGACTAGCCTTGCCCACACCAATCAGCAAAATAGCTTTACTGCTCTAAATAGGATGCCCCCCATCTCACAGCCCACTCACAGCTGTTATAGTAGCTTTTCTCTTGCATCCTGTGCATTTGCCATACTTTAAATAAACTTTGGCTTTGCACTATACCAGTCCCGACTCCCCCATTTTCTGCTGAAAGGCCCCTACTTCTCCATTTTTCGCTGGACTGAGGGCAAGAACCCAAGGAGAGACAGAGGGTCATTATGGGGGACGCCTCACCACCTCAGAGACCCCCGCTGGATGCAACACATCCAACTTGTTACACTCCACCTAGTTCCTACCTAGCCCCAGATAATTTTGAATCAGATTCCTGGCATCACAATATTTCATCTGAAAATATTTAGTGCCTAACACTAAGAGAAGTACTCTTTTAAAACACAAAGACAGTAATTTAAAATAAAGAATTACATTCCTTAATATCAAATAGTCAGTGTTCAAATCCCTGTAATTGTTACTTATGTTTTTATTTACAGTTTTTTTTTTTCAGTGCTGAGGATTAAACACCAGGGCAACCTGCATGTTAAGGGCTCTCGCATTGAGTTACAGCCCCAGTCCCTATTTACAGTTTTAAAAAATCAGTCCTGTTCATGAAGGATATTTTTGCTGGATGTAGAAATTAAATTTCGTAGGTCTTTTGTTTGTTTTGTTCTGTTTTGCAATTCTGGTATTTGAATCCAGAGCCTTGCACATGGAAGGCAAGTGGTTTACCACTGAGCTATGCCCTCAGCCCAAATCTTAGTTATTTTTCCTTCACTACTTCAAAAATATAATTTTACTGTCTACTGGCTTCTACTACATTTGGTGAGAAGTCATGTATTCATTTTATTATTGCTTTTTTTTTTTTTTTTGGTTTTTTGAGACAGGGTCTTGCTATGCAGCTCAGACTGGCCTTGAACTCACTATGTAGCCCAAACTACCCTCAAATTCATGGTGATCCTCCTGCCTCAGCCTCCTGAGTGCTAGGATTACGGGCGTGCGCTATCTACCATGCCCGGCTTGCTTTTTTTTTTTTTTTTTTAAGTAGTGCATCTTTTTTTCCCTCTAGCTACTTTTTAGATTTTCTCTCTGTCACTGGTTTTGAGCAGCTTTACTCTGATGTGGTCAGGTATACATGTCATTTTATTTATCCTGTTAGAATTTCTAGAAGTGAATGAATCTGTGGCTTGATATCTTTCTTCTGTTTTGGAAAGCTCTCAGCCATTAACTCTTCAAGTTTTGTTCTATCTCATTTCTCTCTCTTCTCTCTTCCTGAAACTTGAATTTTACATATGTTATAACTTATCATACCCTTTATGAATCATTTTCTCTCCTGCATTTTCCATACTTCTGTCTCTCTGGACTTTTTTTCTGGTTTTTTTTTATTGTTTTCAGTAAGAGGGTTGAATCCAGGCTCTGTGTATGCTGGGCAAGTGCTCTGCCACTGAGCTACAGCCCAGCCCTTTTTATTCTTTATTTCGAGAAGGTCTTACTAAGCCACCCAGGCTGGCTTTAACCTTGTGGTCCTTCTGTCTCAGCCTCTCAAGAAGCCAGGATTATAGGTGTGTGGCACCAGGCCTGGCTTCTAGTTATTTTCTATGATTTTTCAATTCATAAATTATCTCTTTAGCCTGTTAAATCAGCTGGTAAGGCCATCCATGATGTCTTATTGATCATTTTGTATTTAGTTCTTGAATTTCCATTTAGATCCTTTTTGTTGTAGGTGTTGTTGTTCCCCATCCTCTGTTGAAATTCTCAGTCTTGCCTTTGAACATAGTAAAAGTAATGTCTATTGCAGTTCCAATATTTGGGGCCCCTCTGGAGTTATTTCTATTCTCTCCTGTTTTTGCTAGTTTACATTCATGTTGTCCTATCTCTTCATTGAGGAGATGTTGCTAATTGCAAAATTAAAGATGAAAAATTGTTTTTGGCAATAATTTCAGGTCTACAGTGTCTTCCTTCAGAAAGGATTTAAGCTAGCTTCTCAGGAATCACTGGCGTTCCAGAATTGCTTTATTCCAGTTTCAGAGACTTGAGATGATTTGAAGCTGATCCCTGTGAGGCCTGCTTTGCCTAATCATCCTTTGAAGGTTCACTCTTTTAGGATCTTGACCCAAAGAAGGTTCACTAGGGCTCCGTATTTTAGCCATCTCTAAACTTCAGCCCCTGTCCTTCTGTTCAAAAAAGTCATTACCTCTTGGTCATCCATTGACAAATACACCCCCAGAAGAAAGCAATTGCAAACACCCATTTAATATCTCTTCTGTGCTTTCAAGCAGATTTATTTTCTATTTTTCAGGTGTCTTCAATGGGAGAACTGGGCTGAACTGCAAGAAGTGAAATTCTATTTAACCTCCAAGCCCTATTTTCTCTAGATGAGGCCCTTGCTGTACCTGTGGGATTTGGCAACATAAAACCACCAGTGATCTTGACATGAGAAGGCTTTCTGGAATGGTAGATGCACGTCATTTTGAAACAAAGTAGAGTGAACAAGAGAAGAGAACAGAAATAGCATCTGAGGGGAATTCTTTCTGGAAGTTTGGCTATTAAGGAAAGCAGAAAAATGAGATGAGATATGAAGTAGAATGATCTGGGTCAGGGAAGAATTTTAAGACTGAAAAATACCAGCGTATATTTGTATGCTGATGGGAATGCTTATGTTAATGAATAGATTTTCTATCTCCATACCAGGCATTTTTCTCACAGTAAATAAGTTAACTTTCTGTGTTTGCCTCATAGTTTTAACTAGCCTGAGTGTAAGTCTATGGCCAGCTTTAGCTGGCTTTTCTTTTTCATTTTTTTTTTTTTTTTTTTTTTTTTTTTTTTTTTTTTTTTGGTGCTGGGGATGAAACTCATGGCCTTGCACTTGCTAGGCAAGTGCTCTAACCACTGAGCTAAATCCCCAGCTTAGCCAACTTTTCTTATCAAATTCTTGGCTACTTCCATTTATTTATCTTTACACTCTTATTCTTGGCTCTAGAAACCACATGCCACACCCCAGTAATATTGAAGATTGAAACCAGGGCCTTCACATTGACCTCCATCCCCAGCTCTTTTGTTTTTTATTTTGAGACAGAATCTCACTGAGTTGCTAAATTGCCCAGACTGGGCTCAAATTTGAGATCCTCCTGCCTCAATTTCCCAGAGGGCTGGGATTATAGGTGTGTACCACCATGCCCGGCTTCCCCATCCTCTCTTACCTGATCAGATGTCCCTAACTAAACTTCCTGCCACGTAGGATGCTGGTTTCTAGCCTCTTCTACAGAAAGCTACCAGAGCCATTCATTTTTATTACCTGCCAAGTACTGTTCTAGGAGTTGGGAGGTCTAAAATGGAAATTTAAACATGTCACTCTCCCACCTAGCAACACCTCTTGGCCCTCTCGCTTTCCCCTGGCTAAAGCCTTCGTTTCTAACCCGTCTCTCCGGTTTCAGCTTTTCTCACCTGTGATCCCCTTCTCCAGCAGGCTGCTGTGTGGTTTAAGGCTGGCCTGTCTAGGAAAGAGATGATGGGTCAGCAAGGGCGCGGCAGGAGCGTCAGAGCTCGCCCACTCAGCCGGGCCGGCTGTCCTGGCACTCTGTGCTGTGGGAGGCTCTGTCTCCCTTGACCCAGAGTCTCTTCAGCTGCATCTCGGCCTGAATGTCAGTTCCGGGGAGATAAAAGTGAAGCAGACGTCCTGGCCTGGTGAGCTGGGACTGTGCTGCGCCAAGATCTTTGTTTCTAACTTGGGAGCAGCTTCAGGTTTCTGTCCTTTTTCTAAGAACTGTGGATATGCCATGTGGATGCCACGGTATCCAGAGTCAACAAGAAAAACAATACCCGGGGGAAAATCCAACTCCCTGAAGTCACAGGACTGTGGTGTGTGCCTCAGAGTTTCCGTGTCTGTCGTATGATTATACGTAGCTCAATAGATGCATTCATATCTGTGTGCATGTGTCCCTGATGCCCCTGTGTGTCCCCCTCTGTGTTGTATGAGGGGAGAAGAGGGAAGGGTCTGTACTGTGTCCTATATTCATGAATTTGTGCATCCTTGCTGTGCTGTGTGCCTGTGCATACCTGCGTGCAGGCCTGTATTCCATGTCTGGGTGTGTCTGATGTGTTTGTTGCCTTGCAAGATACAGAGTGTGAAAGGCCAAGTGCCGTGGGTGGTAAACGAATTTACCAATAATCAAGGCATATAGAAAAATTAAGAGTTGATTGACACACTGCAAGAGAGTAGAGGGTAGGTCCCAAAGAAGACCAAATCCTCAGGGTGAAAGACTGAGGTTTTCCTAAGTTTAAGGACATGTAAATGGATGATCGACATAAGTGGCCCAGGAAAGCTTTCTTAGGTCAGCTTGCACTTGTGTATCTCATAGGAGCACCTGTAATTGTGTTCATAGTTACACATTAAAGGAGCCAATTTGATGTGCTCCACTACTTTGGTCCTCAGAGAAGACCCATAAAATGTGAAATAAGGACAACGGGATGCATCAACTCCAAGAAACAGATCATAGGCCATTGGAAAGAAGTATGTGTGCTTCACATCAAAAGTGTGCTTATTACAGGGTTTACTTTTATGTGTAATTTAGCCTGCAAGAATGTTAGGGTCGCTTAGTACGTGCTGGTTCAGAGAAACTTGAGAGGGCAAGAGGCTAGGTTTACTCTAATTGTATTGTAATTGTAGATCAACTTGCTTTCTGCCTGTTCAGCCTCCACATTTGTGTGTGCTTCTATGCTTCTATGCTTACATGGATTTACTCCAAAATTCCGTGATTTCCCAACCTTTTCCTCTTCACTCCACTTTCATTCCCTTTTGTGGTCTTGTCCTGAATCTTGTCATTAGCGAGAAAATTGCCATCTCAGAAATCTCAAAATCCAATGTTTCAGGCTCTGAAATTTGCTTCTGTTTCTTCAGTTCTTTTACACATTGACTCTCACCAAACCTGTCTTCCACCTCATTGATTCCTCCAGCCTTTCACAGCCCAATAATCCTCTCTCTTAATGTCCTAACTCCCCCCATTCTTTTCCTCCTCCTCCTCCCTTCTCCCCTGCTCCTCCTCCTCCTACCTCACACAGTTAATCCCCAGCAAAATGCAGCTAAGCCTTGCTGAAGAAAAACACACGGCTAGGTGGCTCCATCCATCTAAAGTTTATCACTTGTAGTCACAACTGATAAGAACCGACTTCTCTCTCCTAGTTACAGTTCTTCCTTTTTCCAACTGCACCATCTTTCCTCACCCCAACTGATGTGGTCTCAACACAGAGACCTTGCCTCATACTATCTCACAGGAAAAAAAAAATTGTGAGGTTCATGGGTGTGAACTTCCTCCATTTCCTGCCCCCTCCCACCTCCAATATGTCTGTAGCTGCACCCTTTCTCACTCTTTTCCTGTATTTTAGTGTCCTTCTCATAGCCAAAGCTAGAGACTCCAGAAAGAATCCACCCCATGGGGGAGATACAACTCAGGGGTAGAGTGCCCCGTGGCTCTGGGTTTGATCACCAACACCAAAAAATAAACAAATAAATAAATAAAAGTATCCATCTCAGTTCTCTTTTGTCAGTACTGTTTTTAAAACAGAAGTGATAGAAATCTCAACCCAAACCAGGTTAAGGAGACAAAAAGGGATCCTTTACTAACTCACAGAACTAGGACGCTCAAGGCTATTATATCTTTCCATGATAGTGTATACCACATCTCTCAGATGCAGTGTGTATTTTTGTTTTATTTTTATTTTTCTACCTTTTTTTCCTTTGTTCAGCCCAAACTTGCTCTGCAGAGCCAGTTTTTCTCCCAATCTCCATTTTATCTTTTAAATAAACTTTGTCACTACTTAAAAAAAAATAACTAGGACGCTCAAAGTTGTACCTTTTTATGAATAGTTAGATCATATGATGCCTTTTGGACAACATCTCAATTCTGTGCCTTAGTTGCCTCATCTGTAAAATGGAATATTTTAGTAGCCCTACCATATAGATTTTTGTGAGGAAGAAAAGCAGTCAGAAGCTGTTATGGTTTGTGCCTAGATGTCCCCCCAAAACCTCATGCAAATAGGTGGGACTTTTTCAGAGGTGGCTGAATCTAGAGTGTGTGGTGCTAGAATTAAGGGTGTGTGATCACTAAATCAATCCACTGATTGGTTTGGCACCACCCTAATCCTGGCAGCCTGGATAAATTATAAGGGGCAGAAGGAAGCTGCTTAGGTCCCCCTTGCTTACCTTACTCTCTTCTGCCTGTCTGCCATGCCACCCTGCCTTGGACCCAGGTGATTAGGGACTGAAACCTCTACAAACTGTGAACTAAATAAAACTTTCCTCCCTTAACTTTGGGTGTCAGGTATTTCGTCTCAGCAATGAGAGCAAAGTAACTAAGACAGAAGCCCAGGCAGTATTCTTGGTGGTTCCCATGTCTTTTTTGCTCTACATAACTGTTATCATTCTTTTCTTTGCAGCCTGGCTTTCTCTGCTTCCCAGTCATGTAACAGAGGTGATGCCCACAACTCTTCAGCATTGCAGGCCAGTTATAACTAGACTATTTCATTCCAATTCTTAATGCTCAGAAGGGACAATTCAGTCAGCTTACCTTGGTGGGTTAGTGCCTACCACTAGGCCATTCAGATATGGTGGAAAGAGAAATACCTGATAAAATTTGGCTTTTGCTGGCCCACCCCAGAGATGATTAGAACACCACAGGGAGAAAGGGGAATCATGAGCTTGCCAGACTCCCCCAAAACTGTCCATTGTGATTAGAGAAATGGAGACTGCCTTGTTCTACGGGCAGGGATAATATGGAAAATAGGGTGGAATTTTCCACTTGATCTAGTTAAGGGAAGGCCAGGCACTTCGGGGACACAAGTTTAGAATTGATTCTATGCCCTGGAGTCCCTGGAGGCTACAGGAAAGTGGTCTGGGGAAGGAGGCCAGAGATGCCATTGGAAAGGACAACAGCACCGGGAAATCCCTGTGGGGAAGCACAGGAGCTGCTGGGGCTTGCTGTGACCCAGCCCTGAAGAGTCTGTTTGCACAGATCCCAGATCAAAGGTGTGTTAGCGGAAGCCCTGCACACCACAAGTGCCAACAAGTCATGGTGCTGGGACCTGGCCTCCCATGTGAGCTCCAGCCTTGTGGCAGGAGTCCTTCTGTGTAAATAGAGGAGGTGCCGGCCACATACTCCACCATGGCTTTGTGTCACAGAGGCTGAACTGAGTCCAGTGGTCCAGTGCAGGACACCAGGAGGACCACCCAGTGACACACAACAAAGCACAAGCCCCTCTGTGAGGGAAGCCTCTCATTAGCAAGGGGAGTGGGCTCACTTTCCAACTGACCCGTTTTAGAATTTGTCTTGACTTACAGTAGTCACTTTCTCCTTGTTAACAAGTCCTTGTTAACAAGGACTTTGCCTTCTTAATGGACAAGAATGATAAAATGCCTTTACACAGTGCTGGCTATATATGCCAGACACTGTTGTAAGGGCCTTTTATGTATTGACACATTTCATCCTTTAACGTTTAGAGGTAGGTACTCTCGTTAACCATATTTTACACAGGAGATCAAGGCACAGAGAAGTTAAACAATTTGTCTGAAGTCACATAGCTGGTAGATGGCATAGCTGGTTTTCCATACCGTGTAATCTGTGATCTTATCAACTCTCAGAATGGCTGCTCTTGCTCCCATGGCGTGTATTGCTTAGTTTCTTCTGGAAGCAAAACAGAGCTTCTCACAGCAATTTCAAGGGAAGGGGGAGTTATTGAAGGGTAGAAGTGGAGTTAAAAGAATAGATGGAAAGCTGAGCAGAGTGGCATGGTCCTGTAAAGCCAGATACTCAGAAGTCTGACTCAGGAACATTGCAAATTCAAGCCCAGCCTGAGCAACTTAGTGAGACCCTATCTCAAAATAAATAAAAGGATCTGGGAATCATTCAGCAGTGGAAGGCTCCAGGCCCTGGGTTCAATCCCTAGGAGACAGACAGACAGACAGACAGACAGACAGACACACACACACACACACATACACACTTTGGAAATACAATAGGCACCATGAGGCAGCCAGACATTTAATTTAGGAGCCTGAAAATGCAGGTTCTCCAGGGCACAAAAGTCACTTCAGCACCCTCAGCAGCAAGGAGTAAGTAGTTCCAGGCTCCCTGCTCCACTGTGCCTCAATTAACATCACTCACCATATCTGTGTGTCTGCTCCATGGTCCCTTTATAGTATACATACCCCCTGGCTTTCCTTCTCTTGGCTCAGTACTCTCTCTTTCTCTCAGCTAAAGCTGCCTCAAGTGTCTTTCTTACTCAACTCGTGGTCTTGGGGTTTACTCCTCAGGATCTTTTAGCACCTGCTCCTCCGTGCCTTAATCTCCCCACATTTTCAAGATCATTCTGAGGCAGAGAGAAAAACTGAGTAGCTCAACTCATCATTTTGAGCTGGCACAGATCATAGGATGCTGGTCAGCCTATGGTCACATGCTCTTGGGGTTGGTACCCACTTCTAGCCCAACTGACTAGGCCTAGAGTGGGGATCGAACATGGTCACCTATAGATACCCTTTTAAGCACCACTGTGGGTGAGGTAGTTTTCTTAGAAAGTGCCTCTGTGATAGGCAAGTGTGTCTAAGCATCATGCCCTCAGGTTAAAATTTTTCTCTGTGCCCCAAGCCAGTCCCATTTCCTTGCCTTTCTAGGAAGGCTTCTTTTCCCTCTGCTTCCTCTAGTCCTGTTGAACTGAGTGTCGTCTACTTGCTCAGCTACTCTCCTGAGCACAGCACCTGCAGCTACTGATTTGGACATTGGTCAGAGAAAGAAGGGAAGGGACAGGAATCAGTAGAACTAGGTTTTACCAAGCATCAGACTTTCTCATTGTGAGATTTGGGAGGGGCCTTTGAACTCTGCCTCTCTACTTTCTGTCTGTGTCACTCTTCAGTGGCCCCGACCAGCCTCCCAGAGTTGCCCACACAGTCATTCCATTGGCTCCATCTCCTTTTCCTTGCCAGATGATCTGAGGCTGAGGGTGGAAAGTGGTCTCTCCACAGCCCCAGGCCAACCGCAGTGATTCCATTCCCCTCACCAGTGATGGCTTCAGCTTTACAAAGTGCATAGGCTGCTGCCTTTGTCAATGATCAGCAGGAGTGGGAGGGCTTTTGGGAAAGGTTTTTGTCCCTGATAAAAATTGATCCGTGAGAAGAATCTTCCCTTCTGACTTCAGGGCAGGGACATATTGCAATCTTTGAAAATAACAGGCTTAGTCTTGGGGAGTAACCAGAAAGCATATTTTGTTCGAAATTGTTAACAGGTGGTTTTAATCTATGTTAGTATACAAAAAAAAAAAAAAAAAAAAGATGAGGGTCTTTTGTCAAGAATTTCTGCCCTGGTACAAGAAGATTAAAAAAAGAAGTTTTGTTAAAAGATCTCTAAGTCATATCCTGTCACAAGCCATTAGAATTGTGTTGCAATTTTTTCCCTAGACTTTGCCTTATTATGTTAGGTGAAATTGGTCTAGTTTAATAGGCAGAAAAGCCAAACTTTCGCCTTGCTTTGATACAAATACTGACCCTGGCTTCTACTTCCTTTGTCCATCAGAGAAGAGGGTGCTCTCTCATTGCTCCTTAATAACCAATTAAGGGGGCTGGGGATTTAGCTCAGGGTTAGAGTGCTTGCCTTGCAAGCACAAGGCCCTGAGTTCCATCTCTGGCACAAAAACAAAACAAAACAAAAAACCAATTAAGACATCTGGAGGCTGGGTTTATAATGGTAGTTTTTCTGTGGCTGTCCTGCCCTCTGCTGGGGTAAGGGTGTAAATTGCAGGCAAGTGGACTGGGAGGGGACAACTTTTCGGAAAGGGGTCCAAACGTGCGAACCAGATTTCCCTCCGGGTCACTCTAGGCTATGGTTCGCTAGAACTCTTGTGACTCAGCCTCTGAGGGTGGGGTGGGAGGATTCCTGGGGAACACAGCTGCCTGGTTTAGAGGTTAGAAGTTACCTCAGCCTGTGAGTGCCTGTTTGAGCATCTTTATATATGAATAGAGAAATATGAGAGACTTTATCTGTCTAGTGTTAGAAACAAAATTTCCTAGACAAACTGATGTTTAGCAATTGACAAAGTTTATCAACTTACAAACAAGGGACAAGAAAGGGCACAAAAGTGTATGCTTTTGAGAATAGAAAGGGCACAAAAGCTGACAAATTATGTAGCTGGAATACTTAGATAAGCGTCTAGTTAGAGGGAAATCTCTCCTTCCTAACTAGGCTAAGATTGCAGATTCAGGGCTGGGGATGTAGTTCAGGGGTTAGAGTGCCTGTTAAGATACATGAGGCCCTGAGTTTGATCTTTCCCCCCAAAAGATTGTAGTCTCATTACATATGGTAAAGCAAATGTCATAATCCACTCTGTTATAACTGAGAAAACATGAATGGGATGAAGAAGGTAGGGGCATTGGCTGTTAATTGGAGATTAATTCAATATATCTAACAAGCAAAAGATGGAGGATACATCTGTGGCTACCAACAATAATCATAAAGTTTCATTTCTCATGGATGGTGTCTAAGATCTGATTGACACAGAGGCATAAATCACAGGCACAGTAGCGAGTAACTTCTGACTTGAAATTTACATGGGGGCTTGGCACCAGGAATTTTCTCAAGCAGCAAGTGATATGCACAGAATACAGTTCCTGCCCCTCAACTCCCACAGTTTATACCCTTCGTTTCTTTTCATTCCTTGTTGTCCATTTAGAAGCCTTTTTCTGAAATTAAAATGACCAGGGATTCAATTTTTCCATGCGAATTGATTTTTCAGATAACTGACATTTGCACCTTTAAGAACTGTGACTTTTCTAGCCAGGAGTGGTGGCGCACGCCCGTAATCCCAGCACTCGGGAGTTTGAGGGCAGTCCGGGCTACATAGTGAGTTCAAAGCCAGCCTGAACATAGTGGGACCCTGTCTCAAAACAACAACGACAAAAAGATCTGGGCATAAAACGCAGCATACGGGCCCTGTACAGCACACACATACACACACACACACACACACACACACACACACACAAACGAGATATTAAGAGATAGGAGTTATTACATTGAAACCGTTTCCGGCGGCCATCTCCCCAACATATTCTCAATACTGTTAGGCTCAAGGGCCTCCAAATATTTTGTAACACTCCTTTTAATGTCTTGAAATTCGCAGATAATATAAACTACTTATATGGCTAGTGAAAAACAATGCCTAATATATAAGAAAAATTAATCTGTTGTGAAATACAGTAGCATGTATTTCAATATTGAAATTCTTGTGGTTACTACTAGAGATATGATGAAGAAAGCAATAAATTGCTTACATCTATATATAATAAACAACCTTGGGTTCAGTAAGAGTTATAGGAAGAGAGCCTATTTAACTCAAAATGTAATCAACCAGCTGTGCTGGTATATGTCTGTACTCCCAGATACTCTGGAGGCTGAAGCAGGAGGATCACAAGAGTGAGACCAGCCTGGGCAATTTAGTGAGACTATCTCAAAATAAAAAAATAAAGAGGGCTGGAAGTCAGTTCAGAGATAGAGGGCTTGACCTAGCACGTTATAGCCCCTGGCTTTGATCCCCAGCACCATAAAAACAAAGTTAAAGGTGTGGCAGATACAATAAAACCTAGTGTTAAGTAATTACATAAAGTTTGATTTTATAAGTAATTTTAATTGAAGTTAAGAATAACATGATAAGCACTGGTTGTGATGGCTCATGCCTGTAATCTCAACACTTGGGAGGCTGAGGCAGGAGGATTGCCACCCCACCCATAATAATTTTCTAGATTGTGTCATGGGATGGAATAGTGAAGGAATATCTCAGAAATCATCTGAATATCTCACCATATGTTGAAGTAAACATTTAGACACCAAACCTTTGAGATCTTGGAGACCACGTCCTTTAAGAGTTGATGGCAAGATGGGGATTTAATTCAGTGGTTAGCGTGCTCGCCTAGCAAGCACAAGGCCCTGAGTTTGATCCCCAGCAGTGCCCCCCCACCAAAAAAGAGTTGATGGCAGAATTGATGGTGTAGTTTAGTGGTATATTGCTTGCCTACCATGTAGGAGACACTGAATTCCATCCTCAGCAACACACACACACACACACACACACACACACACACACACACACGCACCCAGAGGAGTTGATGGGAAAGAGATGATTTGAAAAGGAAGCAGGAGCCAGGCAGGGTAGTGCATGTCTGTAACCCTGGTACTCTGGGAGGCTGAGCCAGGAGGACTGCAAGGTCAAATCAAGCTGAGATAATTTAGTAATTTAGTGAGACCCAGTCTGAAAATACGCATAAGAAAATGCCTGGGGATGTAGCTCAGTGCAAAGGTCCACATTCAGTTTCCAATACAAAAACAAAAACAAAAACAAAAACAAAACAGTTTTGGGAGTATGGCCATTTTCATTATATTGGTTCTTCCTACCTAAGAATAAGGGATATCTTTCCATTTTCTGACATCTTCTTCAATCTTCTTTTTCAAAGTACTGTAGTTTTTGACGTACAGATCTTTTACTTCCTTTGTTAGATGGATTCCTAGGTACTTCATTTTTTTGGATGCTTTCATGAAAAGTGTTGCTTCCCTAATTTCTCTCCCAGTGATTCTGTTATTTGTGTACAGGAATGTTATTGATTTCTGAGTGTTGACATTGTATCCAGCTACACTGCTGAATTTGGTTATTAAATCTAGCAGTCTTTTGGTGGAGTTTTGGGGGTCTTCTATATAGAATACCATGTCACTTGCAAATAATGATAATTTAACTTCTTCTTTTCCTATCCTTTTTCCTTTTCTTTCTTTCTCTTGTCTAATTTCTCTGGCTAATGTTTCCAAAACTATATTGAATAAGAGTGGTGAGAGTGGACATCCTTGTCTTGTTCTGGATTTTAGAGTGAAAGCTTGCAGTTTTTGACCATTTAGTATAATGTTGGCTCTTGGTTTGTCATAGATGGCTTTAATCAGATTGAGATAAAGATCATCTATCCCAATTTTGTGCAGGGTTTTTTATCATGAATAGGTGTTGGACCTTGTCAAATGCTTTTTCTGTGTCTATTGAGATGGTCATATGGTTTTTGTCCTTGTCTCTGTTAATATCGTGTATCACATTTACTGATTTGCATATGTTGAACCATCTCTGCATCCCTGGGATGGATCCTACTTGGTCGTAGGTATAATCTTCTTGATGATTTGTTGCATTCTGTTTGCCAGTATCTTATTGAGGATTTTTGCATCTATGTTCATTAATGAGATCAGCCTGTGGTTCTTTTTCTATTGAATCCTTCTCTGGTTTTGGTGTCAGGGTAATGCTTGCTTCCAGGGATGAATTTGGGAGTATTGCTTCTCTTTCAATTTCATTAAACAGTTTGAAAAGTAGTGAAATTAAATCTGCTCTAAATTTCTTATAGAATTCAGCAGTAGAATTCTTATGGAATTCTTCCCAAAAGAATTAAAAGCATCAAACCATAGCAATACATGCACACCCATGTTTATAGTGGCACAGTTTGTAGTAGCTAAATCTTGGAAACAGCCCAAATGCCCATCAACCAAGGAATGGATAAAGAAAATGCTGCTTTTTTATACAATGGAGTACTACTCTGCCATAAAGAATGATAAGCTTGAGATATTTCTAGGTAAATGGATGCATTTTGAGACCATACTTTTAAGTGAAATCAATCAAACACACATGTTTAAGTACCACATTGTTTCTCTGGTGTGAGAAATTTAAAGTGTAAAGAAAGACTAAAAGGTATTACAAAAAAAAAAAAGGCAGACCTATAAAAACATTGTAATGTGTCATCTTCCACCTTATTCACTGGATCTGGCCATGTATCTTCTGGCTTTTCCCTGAAGTCTGAATGACCATGCAAAGTAAACTCATTGAACACATTCAGGATATGGAGGCAGCCATGACAGTGGAACTAAAGACACTCATAAAAGAACTTCCTGAACTGCTTCATTTAAAAGTGGCAAAAACGATGGGATAAATGTGTTTGAAGCAAAGGGGAGGAATCTGAGGGGGATTAATGACAATGTGAGCTTTATTGTAATAAAATTTTTAAAATTAAAAAAAAGGAAGAAGAAGGGGGGGAAGGGGAAAGGGGGGGAGAGTAGGAGGAGGAAGCGGTTACCACTACAGCACAAGCCCAGGAAAAAAACCGAAAAAAACGAAAAAACACAAGGCTACAAAGAAATTGTGTGGCAGGTATTTGGGGTCAGTTCAGGTAAGTGTGAAAGCCAGCAGAAAATCCTCAAATAAATTATTTCAATATGTAATTGTGCAACATACATTTATCATTGTGCTGCAAATTTTGTTCATTCCTTTTTTGAGACAGGGGCTTACTGTGCAGCCCAGGCTGGCCTTGAACTCAGAGTGATCCCCTTGCCTGAGTCTGGCAACTTAGTGATTATTCATTGGTGTCTCTGCATTTTTGTCATTGCTAACTTTGTAATGTATGACTTAAAATCTACTAAATGGAGTCTCAGATCTCCTTTTACGCATTTGCATTTTGTTTCATGGTACTACTGCAGTGAAACTCTTTTTTGGGGGTGTCCTGGGCCTTGTGCTTGTTAGACAAGCACCCTACCACTTGAGCTAAATCCCCAACCCCTTACTCTTTTCAACTAAATACTTAGTTGAGAATGCCATAAGTAGTTTAGTTCTTTCCAAGAATCCAGTATGCAAACGCTATTGGGTCCTACTTTTTTTTTTTTTTTGCGGGAGGGGCAGGGTCTCGTTACATAGTTCAGGCTGGCCTCGAACTCTTGGCGATCAACCTGCTTCAACCTCCCAAATGCTGGGATTACAGGCTTGCACCAACACGCCCAGGGGGTGCCAAACACTTCAAGATTGATTAAACCAGTGCTTTGACTTCACGGTCTTTTTTTTTTTTTTTTTTTTTTTTTAAATTCAACTCTTCCTAGAAATACTGGGTAGTGTTCCATTGGTTTCAACTATATTTATTTCCCAATAAGGTACTGTATATTCAGTCCTATCTTTAAATCTAACCAAATAATTGCATCAAAGGAAAGCAAAATTTCAGAACCAATTAGTACTAATCCAAAACGCTTGAGGACGAGTTTTCACTGAGCATGCGCATAGGCGTCAGTTTGATTAGGCCGTCGAGGTCCCGCCCCACGCGCTCCACGCCTCTCCTTTCGGTACGATCCAGTCGGACGTCGGCCGGAAGTGACGTAGGGAGACCGCCGGAGGTGTCGGGGTGTACTGCGACTGGGGCTGATAGTGGTGTGCGGCCTGAGCCCGGAGAGCTACCGCTATGTCGATCGAAATCGAGTCTTCGGAGTGAGTCCAGTGATTGCAGATGTTTGGGGCATGGCGGGAGCCAGGAAGTCAATAGTGTGGGTGGAGGGTACTGAGAAGGAAGCAGGCGTCCGAGGGTCTGGGAGTGGAGGGCCATTTCCTTGCCCACAGAGAAACTTTTTGGATCTGACTGTCTCGGAGGTGGGCTTGCAAGATAGTAGCGTGAAGCCCAGAGCTCCACGGGAAGCGGCGCGGGGCTAGGGAGAGGCACACTTTGCGGACGTGACCCTTTGCGTTCCTTTGCCTAGTACTTCCTACCCCCTCAGTCCCCTACCCGCGCCACAGTGTTGGCGGCTGCGGGCTCATTTTCACTGTAGTCCCTCCCACTGCCTAGCACACCGTAGAGACTTAGTTATTACTTTAGCAGTAAATGAACGAAATGAGTAGCTGTTTTATCAGGCCCAATCTGGCGCCGAGTTTTGGTTTGTCTGTGAGCTCTGTGTGGCCACAAAAGGTTGACAGAATCTGGAGATTGGGCCAGAAGAATGATAGTTGGTGGTAGCTGGGGAGAGGCAGGGAAATGGTGAGTGACTGAAAAATGTCTTTTTTTTTTTAAATTTTATTTACCAAGAACATGTATTGGTACATTGTATACATAATGATCACATTCATCATAGTTAATTTGTACCTGTATGTGATATATCTTGGTTCCCCCCTTTTCCCCACCCCTCTTCCACTCCCCTTCCCTCCTTATTTACAGCAGCTTTATTTACATTTTTCCATTTTCCCCTTTTTCCTTTCTGTTCTTTTTCCTTTCCTTCTTTTCCTCCTTCTCCCTTTCTAATTCTCCTCCCTTTTGAATATTATCTTTCTTTTACATAATATCTATTATACTTTTTTGTCCTTATTTATGCTTGTGGTTTGTCATATTAGAGGAACAATTCGATATGTTCTCATGTGCATCTAATTTATTTTACTTAAGAGTGAAAAATGTGTTTAATAGACTTTTGCAGGACCACACCTTTCACCTCTCCTTGCCAATACTTAATTAAACTAGCAAATGTAAGATTTGTGTTCTGAGTGTAAGGAGAGGAGAGGACCAGTGCTAAAGACCTGCAGTGCGAGGAAGGAAAGTTTATTCATTCAACAAATACTGAAGTCTGCTATGTGCCTTTCAAGATGCTGGAGAGTACAATAGTGAAGAAAACAGACAAGAAGCTCTTCCCTTGTGGGATGTGTGTTTTGATTGGGGAACACAGACAGACTAAGTAAAATACTGAGTGTAACAAATTAAGTGGGAAGTGAAAAAAATGAAGCAAAGAATGATAAAGAATGCTGGATCTTAAGATAACTGAGTCAGGGCAGGAGCTGGACAGGACTGCATGCTTTGGGGCCTGAGTGATAGCTATAATGACCGTCCTCCCAGCCTTGACCCTGCTGTAGCAGTAATGTCTGCTGGGTGTTCTTGTTATCGATAATAGGTGCTGAGTATTTTCTATGCTAAGCATGCTGTAGTAGCATAGTCAACTCTTTCCAGCTTCTCCAGGATGGCATTTTTCTTAACAGATGAGGAAAAGGGCACAGAGATTTTAACTGACTTGCCCAAGATCACAGTTAGTAAATGACTGAACTCCAATTCAAACTCTAAAGCTTTTAACTTTTATTACATTTTGTTTGAAGCTAGTGGATTTGATTTCTGCAGTGGCAGCTACGAGATCTCTGGGCAAAGAGGTGTTTCATTTGGGGAATGCAGAGTGGAAGTCAAAGAAACTGTGCTAAGGAAAATAGCACCATACTAGAGTATTGGAGGTCTAAACCTCCGATAAAAGGCCCATCAGAGAAAAAGACTACTGCGGGTAGCAATACTCAGTTTCCTTTTGAAGGCGTTTGCTTTTTTTTTTTTTTTTTTTTTTTGCTGCAGGGTCTCGCAGTGTATTCCAGGCTGGCCTTGAACTTACTGATTCATTACTGGTATGTAGCTCAGGCTGGCCTCAAACTCTCTGTGATCCTCCTTCCTCAGCCTTCTAAGTGCTGGGATTACAGGCATGTGCCACCACACCTGGGTTTGCAGGAGTTCTTTTTTTGTTGTTTTGTTTTTTTGAGACCTTGAACTCAGGGCCATCCTCCTGTCTTGGCCTCCCAAGTGCTGAGATTGCAAGTGTGAGCCACCATGCCCGGCTTGCAGGAGTTTTTTCTTTTTCCTTTTCTTTTCTTTTTTTTTTTGGTTCTGGGGATTGAACTCAGGGCCTTGTGCTTGCTAGACAAGCACTCTACCATTGAACTGAATCCCCAGCCTTGCAGGAGTTTTTAAGAAGAGGATGTTTTCTTTCTCTTCAGGGATGTATGCTGAAGAGCCATACTGCCAGTTCAAATCCTCGTGTTTCACTTATTAGCTGTTATTTGGTCAAATCCTCTACTGTAAAGTGGAGATAATATAATATCTACCTCATAGAGTTGTTTTGAGTAAATGAATAAAAACAGATGTGACTTTTGCAAATGAGGAAGCATAGCTTTATTCTACTTTTACATACAGCTCTTCTTTGTGTTCATCAAATCTCATTAAGAAAATGCTAGTTCTCTTTTTTTGTTGTCATTGTAAAAAGACCAAATCATTCTACAGTCATTGATGCTTTTGTATCAGTGACTAGAATAGGTTTAAAATATTTTACTAAAGTGTGCAATTTTGCAGTCACAAGGTTTGTTTTTCTTTTCTTTTGGGGGGAGGTTGCTAGGGATTGAACTCAGGGCCTTTTGCTTA
This sequence comes from Hystrix cristata, assembly GCA_004026905.1. Classification (NCBI taxonomy): domain Eukaryota; kingdom Metazoa; phylum Chordata; class Mammalia; order Rodentia; family Hystricidae; genus Hystrix; species Hystrix cristata. The sequence goes on along the minus strand of PVJO010002743.1, from coordinate 25,174 downwards.
CTAGGGAAGCGCTCTACCACTGAGCTAAACCCCTAACCCCATGTCACAGAATTTAATAAGAAACTGGGCGCTTTAGGAGATAAAAGAGTCACATTGGTACAACTCCTTTTCTGACTGAAGCATTGGGCAAATGATTTCCTCTCTCTGCACTCCAGTTCTCCTGTCTCTAGGATAGGAGTCCTTGAAACGTAGATTTTGTGATTTTTGGAAAATTTTACTTACATGATAAAGAAGTAGAAAGTAGCCGGGTATGTTGGCACATGCCTGTAATGATAGTACTCATGATGCTGAAGCAGGAGGATTGCCGTGAATTTGAGGCCAGCCTGGGCCACACAGTAAGCTCAAGACTGGCTTGAACCACACAGGGAGACCCCTTAAAAAAAAAAAGTGGAAGGAAGATGATTGAGTAGCAGAAATAAACTGGGGTGGACTTTAGTTTTGGTCTCTGGTGAGTGAGGATCCCTGAGCTGAATGACTTGCTTTCTTTCAGTGTGATCCGTCTTATTATGCAGTACCTGAAGGAGAACAGTTTACATCGGGCATTGGCTACCTTACAGGAGGAAACTACTGTGTCTCTGAATACCGTGGACAGTATTGAGAGTTTTGTGGCTGACATTAATAGTGGCCATTGGGATACTGTTTTACAGGCTATACAGTCACTGAAATTGCCAGACAAAACGCTTATTGACCTCTATGAACAGGTAAGAGTGATGGTAATGCTGATAGCCTTGGGTTGGTTTATTGTCAGATGGGCCCTAGATGGTTTGCCTGGCTCCCTAAAGTATCAGTGAAACACCAAAGGACTGTAATTGCCTCTAAAACTCACACTTGACAGTCTATTTTTTTTTCTTTCTTGGAAAACCCAACATTTTTGCAAATTGAAATTTTTTGGGGTGCTGGGGATTGAACTTGGAGAAATCATAAGTACAATGGTACCTCGGTTCATGAATGCTTTTGTTTGTGAACAGTTTGGTTCCCAACCAGAAGTGTTTAGTAAAAGTTTGTGAACTCCGCATTGGGTGACGAACATGACTGCGGTCATCTTTGCCGCACGAATACAAACATGGGCATCTTTTCCAGAATCGTGGAATGAAGTAAGTTTGTGAACCAAGGTGCCACTGTATTTCTTATATTTCTTAACTTATCTGATGTACTGTGATTCATTTCTGGATCTAACCACCTGGAATTAGTGTAACCCTCACAAGTGCTCAGTCCTCCACAAAATTGCTTTTACTTCACCTACCAGCTTTACTTTGAGCATGTTGCAGGCTTGACACATACACTTGACCAACTGGCTACTAATATACGGGCTCCCTTTGGACCCTCACAGGTTTAATAATTTGCTGGAATGACTCGCAAAGTTTGGAAAAGCTGTATACTTATGATTACAGTTTAATTGTCAAGGATGTAGATCAGGAGTAGCCGAATGAAGAGACATACAGGGCAAAGTCTGAGGGGGTCTTGAGTGCAGAGCTGTGCTACTGTCTCTGGAATTGGTGTGTATCACCCATCCGATATGTCAGTGTGTCCACCAGCAGGAAGTTCATTGACTTTTTATTGGGATTTCATTAGGTAGGCATGGTGGATAATTCAGTCTCCAGATCCAGATTGATAATTCAGTCTCTAGACCTTCCACCTTTCTCCTAAGGGTTGGGTAACATGAATCCTCAACCTTCTAATTATATGCTTGGTCTTTATGGTAACCAGTCCTTATGCTTAGCACGAACTCAAAAGTGTGATTAACGAGACTCAGAGATAAAACTTTTACTGGCAAGATTCCAAGATTTTAGAAGCTCCAAGCCAGGATCCTAGGACTGAGATCAAATTATTTACCATAAAACAACATTGAGAAAACAAACAGAAAATAAACTTATAAAATAAGAATTAATGAGAAGGGGACTGGGGATTTAGCTCAGTGGTAGAGCACTTGCCTAGCAAGCACAAGGCCCTGAGTTTGATCCCCAGTACCTACAAAAAAGATGAATGAGAAGGCAGTAACCATGGAGGGAGGAGAGGAGGGAGAGACAGACAGGCAGGCAGGGGGCAGGAGGAGAACAGAGTGGATTTTCTGGAAATCAGTATTGTTTGTAATTTAAAAAGGGAAATAGGTTTATTTCTTTATGATTCACATAAGTTCAGTAACCTGCCTCCCCCCATTTCGGTAACTGGAGAAAGGTTTCTCTGGAGCCCATGGAGGTATTCCTGCCTTTGGTTTTCTTTAACATCTATGCTCTGAACAAAAGACCTGAGGGACGGAGAGGTTGGTAGATAAAAGTGAAAGATGGAGTTTGAAGAATTGATGTTGTTATTTATAGTTGCTTCAGTCATTCACCAGGAATTGCTAGTGAAAAGGCAAAGGGGCATTTCCCAATCTTAGAAATCATTTTGGTGTGTCAGAAATTTTAGTGAAATAGAAATATTAATAAGACAGTGCACTTGGAATATCCATTTTCCTTCCTTTATCCAGGTTGTTTTGGAGTTGATAGAGCTCCGTGAATTGGGTGCTGCCAGGTCACTTCTGAGACAGACCGACCCCATGATCATGTTAAAACAAACACAGCCAGAGCGGTATATTCATCTGGAGAACCTCCTGGCGAGGTCTTATTTTGATCCTCGTGAGGTATGATTGGTTGTAAGAAGAAACTTGGTAACTGAAATATGTAATTTTGTAAAATCATTTCATTGGACACTTCGTGATTTAGATTTAATATTTGAGAAGGACGCTTTTCTGTTTATATATGTTGGCTAAAATTTGCATATGTTAAAGGAAATAGTCTTGTTCAGTTTTCTGAGTATAGTGGGAGTCTTCTAATTTTGAGATTATGTGTTGGTTAGTAAAGAAGTGAAAAATTTTATTCTGATATCATTTCCACATTATCCCAGGTACTTATTTGACCCTGAGGGGTTGCCAGGCTGCTAATGTTCGCTGAGCATTTGTGTCCCTTGTCTTTGACAATAACAGTTTTGTTCCAGCCCTTTCCATTCCCCAGAAGCTTGTGCCTTTGAGTGATTATGCATATGGAACATGGTAACTGATGGTCTTTTATTCTTCTAAAACCTTATATTGTGTGTGTGTGTGTGTGTGTGTGTGTGTGTCTTTCCTATCTGACTTTTCACTTGTCAGAATAAGAGGAAGAAGAGTTTAACAGGCACTGGGTACTAGAAAGTTGGAGTACATTTATAGAGACCATGAGAATGAAGGAAAGGAGTTTAGATTCCTAGGACAGGATTTACGTTAGAAATCCTATGATAAAGCACTTTGGGGCTGGGTATCATTTGATTAAAAGAAATTTTTAAAGAATTTAAGAGTCTTTTGCTCCCATAAATTTTTTCAAAAACTGGAAAAGCATTTGTGGCTTTGATGTGGTTTACTTGGACTTTTCAGAAAGAACGTTGTGGATTGGCTGACATCACTTCTTTCCCACCTCATACTTTTGAGATACAAGTGGGTAGAATTGGAAAGCCATTTTAAAAAACTAAATTGATTCAGTTAACTCACTTTTTAACTGGGTAGTTTCATGTTTTCCTCTTGGAATGTTTTGCTTGTTTGGTTTAAATAAGCACACTTACATCTTGTCATTGCTTCTTGGCAATGATGTTATCTCCTCTCCTTTTTCAGGCATACCCAGATGGAAGTAGCAAAGAGAAGAGAAGAGCAGCAATTGCCCAGGCCTTAGCTGGGGAAGTCAGTGTAGTGCCTCCATCTCGTCTTATGGCGTTGCTGGGACAGGTAACGAAATGCCTGTGGAACTGAAATTATCCTGAATGCTCAGTACTGTTTCTCTATGTATATACTTTTTCTGTCTGAGCTAAAGAAATCAGGCACCCTGAGAACTGGGGACTACCTCTCTAGCTACTTGTACCATGGCTACTTCTACAACAGCTGTGGCCATGCTGCCCTTCCTCTTTCTTTTAAGAGACAGTGTTAGAATGGTGGTAAAGAACATAAGCCCTAGTGTCAGTTACAGTTAGGTGACCATAGAATTTTACATTCTGTCTGGGTTACCTTTGATTGTACTGCTGATCACCATGCCAGGACAGCTGGTGCAAAGGGGAATGGTCCTGGGGAAATTGGAGCAAATGTTCACTCTAGGTAGAATCCAAGCCCTTATTTACCAGCTATCTGGTGTTGCCAAGTGACTTTACTTTTCTGATCCCATGTAATCACTGTGGTGTTGAGTGAGATAATTCTCATGAAGCACTTTGTATATTGCCTGGCACCTTATAAACAGGCAGCTACTGGTTGGTAGTGATTTTTTTATTAGTATTTTCAGCATTGGCATTATTATAAAGCTAGCTAGAAAAATAAATGTTTTATAAATAACACAGGGTACAAGTGAACACTAGGAATGTAAATAGCCTCTTTGTGGTAAAGTAACATTTCTTAGAAAGGACCATTTTGTATAGGCTTATGGTGATATGGAGGGGCGGGGGTACTGGGGATTAACCCCAGGACCTCACACATGCTAGGGAAGTACTCTGCCACTAAGGTACACTCCCAGCCCTAGGTTTGTAATGAGATTCAAAATTAAGCTTCTTTTTTTTTCTTTTTATTTTTTAATTGACACATAAAAATTGTGCTTATTTGGGGCTGGGGATTTAGTTCAATGGTAGAGCGCTTGCCTAGCAAGTGCAGGGCCCTAAGTTTGATCCCCAGCACCCCCAAAATTGTACATATTTATGGATTATCATGTGATATATATATACATATGTGTAATGTTCAAATCAGCGTAAGCATATCTGTGGAAACGTTTATTGTTGCTTTGTAACGAAACTTTTCAAAACATTTCTTCTAGCTTTTTTTGAAATACACATTACACTATGATTATAGTCACCATTTTGTCCAGTAGAACATTGGAACTTAGTCTCCTGTTTAATTGCCTTCTGTTGAATTTATTATTTACTCTTTTAATAGAGTAATGTGTATAGTTTAAATTATACTACAGGACTTAAATTGGAAAATAGTGCTGCCATGTACTGCCTTTCTCCACCTTGGATTCTCCCACAGTTTCAGTTCTCCTGGCACTTATCTCCAGAGCTGAGTACCATATTATACTGTAATTACTTGATTTTTCCATTCTTTTGGTAGGTATTGGCTATTAATTTTCTTCACTGGGAGATTATATATCTCATACCTGTGTGCCACAACATGCATATCTTCTCTTGATTTTCAGTTTAAGTATGCCACCATTTTTGGTTAAATCAGTAAATCTTTATATAAATATCATTTAATTTTTTAACATAATTTTTATGATGAGTTATAATAATTGCCTTATTTTTCCCTTTGCCTTATTTTCTATACACATCTACTAATTCAGCCTGAATCTTCTTACCAGAATTTCAAAAAGTCCTTTTTTCCTCCTTTCCTCATCTTCTTTGAGCCAGCTCTTTTTGTTGCCACTAGCATTCATTCTTTTGGAATGCTGCATGCTGTAGTTATTTTATTGAGACTTTTTTCATCTTCACACTAGAAATTTTTGGCCTCTTGTGTTGGTTCATATTTTGTAGTTACATGTTTTCCTTCCTTTATAGTTTAGACCTTTATTTTGATGGAGTAACAAGTCTAGTAATTTAAGAAAGGGTGTGTGGAAGTAATTTTTTAAAAAAAATTTTTGAGATGGGGAGTCTCACCATGTTGCCTAGGCTGGTTTTGAACTTGCTGGCTCAAGTGATCCTCCTGTTTCAGTCTCCTAACTAACGGGGAGGAAGTAAAGTTTTGAGGTTTTACTTGGGACTGTAATTTCTCCTCATTCTTTTTATTCAGTTTTGATTTTGCTGTCTGGGGGTCAGACCTAGGGTTTTGCACATGCCAAGCAAGCACTGTACCACTGAACTATACCCCTAGCCTTTATTAGTTTTTTAAAGTGTTATTTTTGTCAATACATTGTTTCTGCATTGTCCATTTTTCTGCTTTTGTCTGCCATGTTTGTTTCGTTACCCATATATAGAACATTTTCTCAAATACTTAGTGATCCCTATCTGTGGGTTCATATTTAAGAGTGGATTCATATTTAAGCAGAACACTAAAAAGCTGTTTGTAAACTGTATGTTGGTTTGGAATGGAAGACAGTGTTGGAGAACTAATAGGATTCAGTTTGGAATGAGGGAGTGGGAATTCTCAGTTGTCATTGTCTTGGACTGACAACATTTCTGAAGAGTAATCTTGTTCCTGCCTGGGGCAAGTATAAGAACTATATCCTAGGAGACAGTTGGCAGGATACTGGTGGGGTGGAGGGCAGAGAAATCTCACTACTCAGCATACTAATTTGCACTAAACCCTGTTTTATTGTGGCTTTTCACCAATGTCCTGTCCTCAGTTCTACTGACATTTTCAGAGCCCAGGACCTCAACTTTTCCAGAAGATAAACCACCTGACTTCTCTTGAAACTAAGGTGTAACAGTTACCTTTTGCCTTGGTTAGAGGTTCTGGGGCTTAGACTACCTTACTGTTGCCACTGTTTTCAGCCTCATGCCATACCTTATTCTTGAAGAGTATATGATTTCCTTCAATTCCTGAGCCTTTTTAGAGTGTCCTGAGGTTGTTTTAGAGTTGTCTTGTTTGTTGTGGTTTCCCCCCCCCTCCCCTTTGTATACTTTGTATACTTAAGTTATAGTTTTCTCTGTTCTTGATGGTTATCACTAGTCCATTCACTTTTTACCATCTGAAATTTAAGTAACATTTCTTTTCTGCTGTTACTTCTTCTATTCTCTGTCTTTTTATATATGTGCCTTTTTTAGTCTATTATCATTTCTAAGGAGAATGGGAAAATAAACTTGGGTGTTTGGTTAAATGAGGGGAGAGAGGCCTTGGTTCTAGGTTGCCTTTTAGATTTCTGGCTTGTGGCTTGGTGAAGCACACAACTATTAAGTGATAATTATGGCAGAGTGTGATCTGATGATAGGTAAAAAAACATAAAATTTTACATATAGTGTGATTACTCGTAGGGCAGTTAAACACATTATGTAAGGGGAGAAAAGATGAATGTAGGATATAAAATGTCAACGGGGCTGTGTTTTAGTATTACAACTATGGAAACTTCTGTTTTCCACATTTTGTTTATGATAAAAGAGCCACACCTATAAGGAAAATACATAAACTCTTGGGATAGGTAGACTCGTTGACTTTCAGAGTCCCGTCCTGCCCTGAGATCAGCCTGTATTCTTTATGTTGTGTTTGGATAGGCAGAGATGGCTGGCATCTGGAATGCTCACTGCTCCCTCTGAACCTTATCTTTTTAGGCTCGTTTTGTCTGAACAATTGTGACCAGGTTTGAAAAGCACCTGAGCAGATTGCTATGCTTTCTTTTTTCATAGGCACTGAAGTGGCAACAGCACCAGGGCTTGCTTCCTCCTGGTATGACCATAGATTTGTTTCGAGGCAAAGCTGCTGTCAAAGATGTGGAAGAAGAAAAGTTTCCTACACAACTGAGCAGGCATATTAAGGTAGGATCCTTAGACACTCAGCCAGTTGGTGATCATTTGTTGAGGACTCATCATGGGCTCATCCTGGCCCTGTGACAGGAACTTGGTCCTGGAGAGAACAACTCCCTTTCTACTCTGACAACTCTGGGTTGCTGTTGGTGTCCATTGGGCTACTGCTGTGGCCTCGCAGCACAGCTCAGATATATGAGCAAATAGATGCATATTTGACATCTGGCCTGTCATCTGCCATCCGTTTCCTCTCAGGATGCCTACATTTGGAGGAGTGGTTAACTCTTTAGTTAAACCTAGGGACTAACTGAACTTTCTGCATACTTGTCCTGTTAAGCATTTGTGTTTTTGCCTGCTGTATGTCAGTCAAAGTGCCAGGCATGGTTGTAAAGTAGGCTTATGTGATATTTAAGGAAGATGACTTTATCATCTTGTGCCTGATTAGTTTTTTGGGGTGGAGGGTGCTGGGGGTTGAACCCATGGCCTCACATATACTGGGCAAACACTCTACCATTGAAACACATCCCCAGTTTTTAAATTTTAATTTGAGACTTTTCTAGGAAAAAGAATAGTCAAATAATTGCTGCAGTTCTCAGAATTACAGTATATTTGCTGTTTGGGCACTTTGGTATTACAGTTTCTCTCTGGGTTTGTCTTCTAATTGAATTCACAGATTTTTAAATATTTTGTATTCCTCAAATTTTTTACTTTAGTATTTTATTTTATTACTTATTTGTTTTGTTCTTTTGAGACAGGGTCTCACTATGTAGTTCAGGCTGACCCCGAACTCACTATGTAGCCCAGACTAGCCTTCAGCTCGAGGCAGTCCTCCTGCTTCAACCTCCTGACTACTGGGATTACAGACATGTGCCACCACACATGACTAGTTTAGCAGTTTAAATTCATCTTTTGTGGGTTATATGTTTAACTTGCATGTAATGATTTTTTTTTAACATCACCCTAATTTACCTTGACTGAAGCCTTCAGATGAGTAGAAATCCATTATAATTATTTACAAGGCTAAACTTGTATGATATAAATACTTTCCATTTTGGGCATTGGAAATTAAATCTACAGTAGAGTGTTTCTCTATTCTTCATCTCTAATTTTCTGTAGTTTTCATAAGTTACTGGGAACATCATCAGTGGTAAATGGTCTATCAGTTTTAATTAGTCTTCCTTAATTTGATCAGTCACACATCATGTGATTAAATGAAGGTCATGAGACAGTGATGGAAAGTTTACAAAATAAATGTACATTTATTTTGAAAATATGACCCACCCCTCCGTGCACAACAGGAACATACTATGCCATATTGAGTGTGAAAGTCATGCTAATAATTGTAGCCGATTCTAGTAAAACCTTAGTCTGAAGTAGACGTAAAACTGGTGAGAGAAAACATCTACCAGCTCCATGTGTCCAGGTGTAGAAACACCCGTCCAAGATAATAGCCTAGCTTTGACTTTATATAAGAACAGGGGTTCTTAAAAAATTGCAATAGGAATTGTTTTTAAGTCTACTACATAAACATGCATTTGTTTCATTATTTCATTTGAAACAGTTTGGTCAGAAATCGCATGTGGAGTGTGCTCGATTTTCTCCAGATGGTCAGTATTTGGTCACTGGGTCTGTTGATGGATTCATTGAAGTATGGAACTTTACTACTGGAAAAATCAGGAAGGTAAAGTATTTTAAATATATTAGTTTTACCAGGTGAATTACTAACTTCGAATTTCTTATCTATGCTTTATTTCTAAGATTATTTGAGGAAGAATCTCTATATCAGAATATGCATTACTTTTATAATTTAAAAACCCAAATAAACTCTACATTTATTATTAACCAAGGGAACACTTTATTTTCTAAATTTTAAATAATTTTTATGGTTCAGATTTATATGTGTATTATTTTGAATGGGTAAAACAACATTAAAAAAATTAAAGCAATTATTCTATGGGTAGATTTAAACAACATTAAAAAATAAATTTTGGGTGGGGGGGTGCCAGGGATCGAACTCAGGGCCTTGCACTTACAAGGCAAGTGCTCTACCACTCAGCTAAATCCCCAACCCATAAAAAATAAATTATTCAAGTAGAGTTTTTATTCCCACCCATATCCTTTAGCTACTCAGTTCTCTGCTGCGGACCAGCCAGGGTAACCAGTTTATGTAATCTTGAATATTATATATATATATTTATGAACATAGTTATTGATTGTGTATCCTTTCCAGTTTTTTTTAAACAGATGGTAGTATACTATGTACTGTATTGTGCTCCTTGCTCTTCCCTTTTATGATATATCTTGGAGGTGATTGCTGTATTACATTTCATTGCAGGGATTGAACCATGATCTATTTATTTAACCTTTAAGATTCTTTCCAATCTAACCTAATTCTAGTATTAATTGTATCTCTCTTATGTTGAACATCTTTTTGTATGTAAAAAGCCATCAATATTTCCTAGTCTGTAAAGTCTGTTAATATCCTTTACCCATTATTCTTTTGGGCTGTTTTTTATTTGTAGGAGTGCTTTATATTTTGAGGAAATAAAAATATGCATAGCAAATATTTTTCAGTTTCAGTTATTCATTAGGAACATGTGCACGCAGCACTACTTTGGAGGTTTAGAGTAAGGATGTTACATGATCCTGCATTTAGTGAGTTTCTGGAGGTCTGGGGTCACCTGAGCCTTGACTGTTGTTCTTTTCGTAACTGTTAACTATGATTTCCTTTAGGACCTTAAGTACCAGGCCCAGGATAACTTCATGATGATGGATGATGCTGTTCTCTGCATGTGTTTCAGCAGAGATACAGAAATGTTAGCAACTGGTGCCCAAGATGGAAAAATCAAGGTATAGATTAATGGCATGAGCTCTTGTATGTAGACATTTTGAGAAGTCTGTAATGGGCAGTGTCTTACACATGATATTCAGCATAATAATAGGTATCATTTATCAAGCATCAACTTTTTGCTAATCACTTTACCTTTCCCTATTTAATCCTGATAATACAACTCTGCCTGTGGTAGTTCATTAACATGCTTAAGGTCACAACATTGGGCAAGTGACAGATCTGGGACTTCAGTCCAGATCTGCTCGTGCCTTCTCTGTTCTACCGCTCTGGTTCAGTGTGTGTGGTGTATGGTGTACTGTAAGTTTTTAAAAAATTTTTTAGTGGATAGCATATAGCCAATTAGGTATGATTTGTATTTTAAGTGCTGGTAATACGCTCTGGGCTAGATAAAATACAGAAATAGCTTCTGCTAAGTGAATTTAGAGTCTGAATTTTTATTTTAATAATTTATAAGGAAAGAGTTTTCAGTTTCAAAGGATTCAGTTATCATTGTACTACGTGAACCAAACGTATCATATACAGCTATTAGCATGCATTTTTAATGCTGTTTTGGTACATTAGTGAGCCTTGCATCTTACTTGGCTCTGTGGGCTATCGTGGGACACTGTATTTACAAGTTTTTATTAATTTTTAAAATAAAGGTCTGGAAAATTCAGAGTGGACAGTGTTTGAGGAGATTTGAAAGGGCACACAGTAAAGGTGTCACCTGTCTGAGTTTTTCCAAGGACAGCAGCCAGATCCTTAGTGCCTCCTTTGACCAGACAATTAGGTAAGTAAGACTTGCACAGTTATCCTCACTTGGGTTTGATATAATGAGGCCCCAGAGGGAGGGAGGGACTAGTAATTGTGTGTGTCTTCACCAGGATGAGGTGTTACGGAGAGAGAGGATATATGAAGCCTCAGTCCCCAGTGTACAGCTAACAGTGCTATTCTTCAGTCCATTTGAGTCTTTCCCCAGAAGGGAGGTTCGAAAGGAAGTGTAGCAGTGATTTATGTTTCCAAAGTATGGTCTGTGTCTCCACCTGTATCATAATCACTTCAGAGGGTCGGGGCCTTTGCAAGTTAGATTCCTGGGATCCAGCTGAGACCCACTCACTCTGAATCTCTTATTTACTAGCGTTTTAGAGGTCCACCCCTGAAGAGAAGCTTGTATCAGTGACATTTTTCTCCAGTCTCTGAGCAATTTTTTTGGGTTTTGTTTCATTATTTGACATAGTTACAATTATATCACCTACACAATGGCATAGCCTTTTTTCTTCACTTAATGTTATCATCTGAGTTTCTAAAATTCATCTAAAATACGTACAACACTTGGCCTCAACCATAATATATAGAATATTAATTATTCTTTTCATTTGCTTTTAATTTGTGATAGAATTCATGGTTTAAAATCTGGGAAAACCCTGAAGGAATTTCGTGGTCATTCTTCCTTTGTGAATGAAGCAACATTTACACAAGATGGACATTATATTATTAGTGCATCCTCTGATGGCACTGTAAAGGTTAAGTAATTTCTACTGCTTCATTTGTGATGTTTGTTTTGTCCTTTGAGGAGATTGAAGTGGTGATAATGGGTGATGATTATGGTGGAGTAAACCCTTGTGCTAGTGAAGTGTGTCTGAGACAAGATTAATATTCTATGAGTAATCTCTGTTGGTTTAGGGACCCGAGATGTCAAACCTGTATAATCCAAACTTCATCATGTGTAGAGAAAGAGAAAATGTTTGGAGTCCCAAACATACAGGATCCCCTCATTCACAGATACAGTGCTTAAATCTTATCTTGTAGTAAATATGACCTCCTAATAGTCAAATCCACACAAGGCTCAGTGCCAAATAAATACATCTTTTTGTTGCATAGCCTTATCCTACCCTGGCCCCCAAATTTAGGACCTTCCTAGGAGCATCTATAGAGGAATTGTGGAGGTGTAGAGTCGAGCTAGGGCCTCTCTTGATTGCTTGCTGCTCTCAGCTCTCACCTGAAAGTAATGGATTGTCAGTACCTCTTTTAAGATCTTTTACATTTAATTATTTAAAGAGAGGGACTTATTTCCTGGAAAAGATAGGAAAAGCCCAGGTGGAATACTGCTAGAGATCTTTGAGACACTCATTCATATTCTGAACCTGCTTCTTTTAAATTGTCTTATATAAGTGAGTGTCTTATATAAGTTTTGTGGTAGATGATTTAGACGTGTTAACATAAGCTCTCAAAAGTCAGACCACCATCTAAAGTTGTTCTTAAGTTGGAGAATGAATCAGAAACATGAAAGCAGGGAATATATTCTCCCTTGGTGTGAATAGGAAAACACAGAGCTCTTAGTACTTCAATAAAGGGGTTTGCTTTCTTTGTGCTACACATGTGGGCCTCACAGTTCATAAATGCCATTGGGAGGTGGCTTGTGTAGGCTTCTTTGTTTTGTGTTCTTTCCCCTTAGTTCTACAGTAAGTGGGGCAAAGCATCTCGTTGACCTTTTGAACAGAAAACACTAGAAGCCTTAGAACTCTTGATCCCTGAAATGTTCATTTTTCTTGTAGGTACCTGGGATGCAGAGGGATGATTGGGGCAGGTGATGATTGTATATTGGGACAACTGGCAGGGCAGCTGTTTCCTTTTGTTGATGCATATTCATTAAACATCTGTGTTGCGCCAAGCTCTGTGTTAGGCATGGAAGAGGCATGACAGAAGCCTGCCTCAGAGGGTGTTAAGCAAGCGCTCTACCACCAAGCTGAACCCCCAAGCCCTTCAGAGGTTTTCGTGTCTCATTAGATGAGTAGTGTCTGGACAGTGGCATGCAGTGTTTGACTCCTCTCTTCTCTAAGCACATCTCAGATTTTTGGGTAAATTTAACCTCTTCACTTCATCAGAGTCCAGAAGGACAATGTAAAAACTGCAACAATTAATACAAGTGACTGAGTGACTTTCACATAGATCCTTGTGTGGGTGCTTTTGACTCTGTTCAGTTCTCAGCACAAGGTGTACATTAGAATCATTTGTGGAGCTTTTAAAAAATACCCATGCCTGTGTCTCACTGCAGACCTGCCAAATCAGAATTTGAGGATAGGGGCCTGAGCCTAACAAATTCCGCTTTGGTTTTGATGTCCAGACAAGGGTAGCCTTCTGGTTGTTATGACAGTAGCTTCATTAACTAGGGAAAGATTTACAAGAAAAGATCATAGATTTCAAAAGTTTTTTATTATTTAGTGTGTGACTTTTTTTTCAGTGCTAGGGATTAAACCTAGGGTCTCACATATGTTCTGCTGAGCTGTATCCCCAGCCATTATAATTTTTTTTTTTTTGCGGGGGGTGCTAGGGATCGAACTCAGGGCCTGTTTGTGCTTGCTAGGCAAGCACTTTACCACTTGAGCTAAATCCCCAACCCCTATAATTTTGTTTTGAGACAGGGTTTCACTAAATTGGCAGGGCTGCATTGAACTTGTAATCCTCGTGCCTCAGCCTCCCAAGTAGCTGGGAAAACAGCTACCATGGTGTGTGCGACCATGCCCAGTGTGACTCTCATTTTTTTATTCCAGTTAATCAGCAAGTAGAAGTGCTTACCATATACTTGGTGTCTTAGTTAACTTTTTTCGTTGTTGAGACAAAATACCTGACACCCACAATTAAAGGGGGAAAGGTTTATTTAGCTCACAGTTTGTATAACTTTCAGTCCACAATTGGCTGACTCCAAGGCAGGGTGGCATGGCAGACAGGCAGAAGGTCCAAGATGAGCAAGGGATCTTAGCACCTTCTTTCTGCCCCTTGTATCTTATCCAGGTTGCCTGGATTAGGGCGGTGCCAGACCAATGGTCAGATTGATTTAGCAACCACACATCCTTAATCCCAGCATCACACTAGATCCATCCACCTCTGACAAAGCCCTGCCTATGACCACATGAGGCTTGGGGGTCCATCTAGGCACAAACCATAACATTTGGCAATCCTGGTTATTTGATTGTACTTAGAATCAAGTAAGAAGTTGTGGGTTTTTTTTTTTTTCCTTTTTTGGGTCAGTTTTACTCTTTTATAGTCACCTAAATTTTTATTTTTTTTAAGTCATAAACTTGAGAAATTCTTACACTCAAAAAATGTTTATGCTTTAATTTTGTGTGTGGTAGATCTGGAATATGAAGACCACAGAATGTTCAAACACCTTTAAATCCCTGGGCAGCACTGCGGGAACTGATATTACTGTCAACAGTGTGATTCTGCTTCCTAAAAACCCAGAGCACTTCGTGGTATGCAACAGATCAAACACAGTGGTCATCATGAATATGCAGGGGCAGGTGAGTGCTGAAAAAGTACCTTGCACAGGACCTGGTGCTGGCCCTCCCTCTAACCATGGAATGGTTTGATACTCTGTAAACAGTCTAAGCTATATTTACTTTTCAGACACTTGCTTAAACTATGGCTCTATAAAACATCTTTTTTGTGTTTTGAAGTTATTTCCTTTCCTCAGGGTATTTGTATATTATACTATGTTTCATCCTTTGTATAAATGAGGCTCTGGTCTACTTTCAAGCCTCCTGTAGAACCTCACTTAACAATTTTAAGGTAACAATCTTTGTCTCTGATAAGGAGATACAGGGTGGTATGGATTACCAGTTCCGGACATCTCCTAGCTACCACGTGAGTTAAAGTGGAACACTGATGGGAGAAAGGCAAGTGTCCTCATGGTGTGTATTTGTAATCAGGACACTTGAAGGTTTTGTAAAGATTCTCACTTTTTGGACTGTGAGGTAGCACTGAGGACGTTGAAGTCTCAGGTTCTGAGCATGTGGCATAGTGTTGTGGAAATGTTGGTGTTGGCACTTGGGAGTATTGCTGAGCATGGAGAATCCCCAGGGCTGGTGTGACATCTTCCCTCTTCGTTGTTTGAGTCCTGTCACTGAAGTAGTAGTAGCTCAGAGCCGGTACCTTAGAAGGCTGGTCCGCAGTATCTGTTGAGCCCCAGTGCATAGTAGATAGTAGCCATAGCTGCCCAGCACATCTGCTAAGCACACCTCAGAGTTCTCTGCTTGACTTTTATTTATTTATTTATTTTTGGTGACAGGGTCTCACTGTGTAGTTCAGGCTGTTCTTAAACTCACTACATAGCCCAGGCTGACTTTTTTTTTGTTTGTTTGTTTTTTTGTTTTTTGTGGTGCCGGGGATCGAACTCAGGCCCTTCTGCTTACAAGGCAAGCACTCTAATCACTGAGCTAAATCCCCAGCCCAGCCCAGGCTGACTTTGAACTCAAGCCAATGAGTTCTGCCTCCCGAGTGCTGGGATTACAGGCTTGCTCTACCATGCTCGGCTTCTGCTTGACTTTTTGAAGATTTTATTTTTGAAATTTTTTTTCAATTTTTGTTTTTTTAAAATTTTTTGTTTGAGAAAATAATTTTATATTCACATTGAAGTTGCAACGGTAGTACAGAGAGGTCCCATGTACCCTTCTTCCAGCTTCTCCCAGTGGTAACATCTTAAATAGCAGTAACATAATTTCAAAACTAGGAAATTGACATTAGTACAATACTGTTAATTATAAACCTTATTTGAATTTCACCAGTGTTTATGTGTATTCGTATGTATTTTAAGGCAGGAATATAATAGTTCTGTGATGTTGCATCACATATATAAATTCATGTAATCACTACAATAGTAACACAGAACTGTTTCATCACTTTCAAGGGGATATTCTCATGCAGTGTGTTTATAATCCCACCTGCCTGTAGCCCTAACGCCCAGAAGCCACCGATCTTTTCCATTACTGCAATTTTGTCATTAACTTTGGTTTTCAGAGTAGTTTTAGGTTCACAGCAAAATTGAGCAGAAAGTACAGAGATTTTCCATGTACCACCTGATTCAACACATGCAGTGGCTCCCCCATTAGTATGATTCCCTACCCCAGTTGTATGTTTGCTAAAATTGATGAACCTACTGTTGGCATACCTTTGTTACCTAAAGGTTACATTAGGGCTCAATTTTGATGTGCATTCTGTGGTTTTGGACAAATGTATGACAGCATGTGTCCACTGTTACAGTGCCACAGAGTAGTTTCAGTACCCCCGAATCCTCTGGTTGCCTAGTCATCCTTCCCTTACCTCTGATTTCTGAAAATCACTGATCTTATCTTTTTATTTCCATGTTTTTGCCTTTTTAAAAAAGTTATATAGTTAAAGTCATATAGTATGTAGCCTTTTCAGATTGACTTCTTTTAATAATATGTATTTGAGTTTCATCCTTTTTATGACTTAAAAAGTGCCCCCTCCTTTCATCTCTCTATGTCCTTATTTATTTTTGCAGCACTAGGAATTAAACTCAGGGTCTTCATTACTGAGCTACATCCCTATCTGTTTTTTTTTTTTTTTTTTTTTTTTTTCCCCTACCCGTTTTTTGAGACAGGGTCTTGCTAAATTACCTAGGCTGGCTTTGAACTTGCAATCCTCTTGCCTTAGCCTTCTGAGTAGCTGAGGTTACAGGCGTGGGCCACCTTGCCTGGCTACTTCATTTCTTCTTATAATGAGTAATTTTCCTTGTCTGGATGTACCCTAGTTTCTATATTCACCTACTGAAGAACATCTTGGTTGCTTCTAAATTTTGGCAATTAGGAATACAGCTGCTATACACACCCACATGCAGGTTTTTGTGTAAACATGTTTTCAGCTCTTTGAGGTAAAGACCAAGTAGTGCAATTGTTGGAGTATATGGTTTAGTGTATTTAGTTTTATAAGAAAGTGCCAAGACTGCCTTCCACAGTGGCTATCATTTTGTGTTCCCATGGGTAACAAATGAGAATTCTTACTGCCCCCACATCCTTGCCTGTCTTGGCTTTTGCTAGTGTTTGGGGTTTGGGCCATTGTGATAGGTGGTATCTCATTGTTTTAATTTGCATTTCCCTAATGACATATATGATGTGGAACATCTTTTCATATGCTGTTTACTTTTGGTGAGGTCTGTGCGAAGGTCTTTGAACCACTTTTAAATTGGGTGGTTTATTTTCTTACTGCTGAATTTTAAGGTTTTGTATATATTTTGGATAATAGTCCTCTACAAAATACAGTTTTTGTAGATATTTTCTTCCAGTTAGTGGCTTTTCATTCTCTTGACAGTGAATCTCACAGAGCAGAAATTTACAAATTTTAATCAATTCCAGCTCATCAGTTCTTCATGGATTGTGCCTTGCTGTTGTATCTAAGAAAGTCATCACCAAACTCATGATCATCTAGATTTTCTCTTGTGTTATCCTCCATAAGTTTTATAGTTTTGAGTTTTAACATTTATGTATGTACTTCATTTTGAGTTAGTTTTTGTGAAAAGTGTGATGTTCTGTGTCTAGAGTCATAGTTTTGTCTAATGATGTCTAATTGTTCTTGAAAAGGCTTTTTCTCCCTTATATTGCCTTTGCTTCTTTGTGAAAGATCAGTTGGCTATATCTGTATAAGTCTATTTCTGGGCTCCTTGAGCCATTGATCTATTTATTAGGTTGTAGTACCAAACTGTCTTGATGACTGTAATTTTATAGTAAATCTTGACATTGGGTAGTATCAGTCCTCCAACTCTGTCCTCTTCTTCAGCATTGAGTTGGCTATTCTGAATCTTTTGTCTCCATATAAATTCAAGAACCATTTTCTCAGTGTCCACAAAATAACTTGCTGGGATTTTGATTGGGATTGCATTGACTCTGTAGATCAAATTGGGAAGACACCTTGACCATTTTTAGTCTTCCTATCTACAGACATACGTAGTCTATCCTTGGAATATCTATTTAGTTCTTTGGTATCTTTCATCCGACTTTTGTAGTTTTCCTCATATAAGTCTTGTGAGGATTTTGTTAGATTTACACCTGTTCCTTTGGAGAGGGTGCTAATGTACTGTGTAATTTTAAACCTTAATTCCTGGCAACCACTAATTACTTTCCATTATTATAATTGTGTCATTTTGAGAATCGTGTATAAATAGAATCATACAGTATGTAACCATTTGGCCTTCTGAGATTACTTTCTCTTTTGAAATTGATTTGTGATGATTTTAATGTAATAGAAAAATAGAGCAAACAGTCCTAGAGACAGTTCATCCTATATAGGGAGACCATCAACTTTGCTAAAAGAGGAAACTGGGAAACACAAGTCCATAAAGCACTGAGAGCTACGATTATACTAATTCTGAAAATTGCTGTATATGTGGTAATGAATTTCCTTCTGGATAATATGGTCAGTATACTAGAGAGCAGGATTGGTGAGTTGGATGTATAAATTCAAAATTTCTGCCTGCTCTTTGCTTCAGGTAGCTTATTCATTGAATGTTTCTGAGGTGACAAGATTTAGCACATGATCAACAGTATAAAAATGTTAGTTTTTAAAATGTCATTTAAAATGTTTAAAATGCTGCCCGTGGCTGTGCTGCTGCTAATCTCGACGCTGTTCTTGTCCTGGGATGTCGTGTGCTGTAGATTGTCAGAAGCTTCAGCTCCGGTAAAAGAGAAGGTGGTGACTTTGTTTGCTGTGCCCTGTCTCCCCGCGGTGAATGGATCTACTGTGTGGGAGAGGACTTTGTACTCTACTGTTTCAGCACAGTCACTGGCAAGCTGGAGAGAACTTTGACAGTAAGTATTACCAAGGTCACCTAAAGAAAGTATGGCAATCTTCATGTCTTTCTGAAGTACACAGTGTTCCAAACTGACTGCTATCTGTGTGACCCTCAGTATTAAAAAGTGCATTTTATCACAAAACAAAATTCTGGGTCAGTTGTATGAAATTGCTTTTATTATCAGGAAAAGTCATTCTTAGCAACCCCAAGCTTCAGGTGGATAGAATGAGTGTACAGAAAGCAAAGAAGGCAGGGTATATATACCTGTCCAGATCTGACCAGCTAGACTGGTCAGGGGAAAAAAAAGATCTGACCAGGGCCTTCACACTGAACTAAATCCCCAGTTTCTTTTTTAAAAAAATTTTGAGATAGTATCTCACTGTCACTAAATTTCCCCGCTGGGTTTGGTTCTCCTGACTCAGCCTCCCACAGTGCTGGACTTACAGGCATGTCCCACCATCCCTGGCTGTCTGTATCTTTTTTTTTTTTTTTTTTTCCATATCCTTTCAAAGGCACATTATTTGTACATTATCCTATGAGATTAAGATTTTTTTAGACTTTCACTTTTGTAATTTTATCAAAGTCAGTACAAGGAGTAATTAATGCCAGTTGCTCTAATGGTCTGCAGTGTGGCTTAATGTAATAAAACTTCTGTGTCCCATTGTAATGTGAGTTAGAGCATCCTTTTCTTTTAGCTGTGCTGCTGCAATATGTGGCCTTTCAAGATCTTTTCTTCATTCCTATTCAGTTCTGGAAGCCTCTCCAGTGATTCGTTACAGACCTGTACATCCTAACTGTGCTTTACCTCTTCTAGGTTCACGAGAAGGATGTGATTGGTATTGCACATCATCCTCATCAGAACCTCATTGCTACCTACAGTGAAGATGGACTCCTAAAGCTCTGGAAACCCTAATTCAGTTTTTCTTTAAAGGAAGAAAAAAGCTGAAAGCATGTACTTAAATGAAAACATATGTATGTGTTGCTGGGGTTTTTTTGTTTTTTTTAAGGGCAGGTTTTCTAAGCAAAGAAATTGTCTGATTAGCCATAAGAATAGTTTTGTGAAACTTCATGTTCAGCAATTATCTGTCTTAAAATACATTTTTTAATGTATTAGTTTGTCTTTTTTTTTTTTTTTTTTTTTCTTCTTTTCCAGTGCCAGGAATCGGACCCAGGGCCTCACACACATTAGGCAAGTGCTATCACTTCGAGCTACAGCCCCACCCCATAGTCTCTCTGCATCTAACAGGGCCAGTCACGTAAATGTTTTCATCATTCTTTCCAGAGAGTGAAGTACGTGTGTTTTTTAAAAAAAAATTCCTTTGATTTGAAATGGTTAAAATTTTACCTCCCATAACTCTTGTAAATATTCAATATTCACTAGTTGTGTTCTACGCCCTGCCCCCTTTAAGATGTTAATAAACTTTACACCTTTCTGAAGATTGCTTGTAAATAAGTGCGCATCTAGTTAATGTATTTACTTAGAAATAAATGTGGAGAGAATGGAGGGAAACCACCATCATTCTTGAATCTCAAATCCAGCAGGAAGTCATTTCCTGGGATAGGAGGACAGACTGACATGGAATCTGCAAGGTGATACATAGGATCTCATTTCACTGCCCTTACAACTCTGCTCAGTGTGGGCTGCACCTTTCCACGCAGTCAGGCTAAATCCAGGGAAAATTGTCTCCCTCTTCAGGAACTAGTTGTATGTCAGCCATGAGAATTCAGTTTTGGCATCTCTTGTATGTGGAGGAGTATTTGGCATTGAAAATGTGCCATTGTTCTGGAGCAAAACGAATAGGACCTGGGGTTTTTAGGAAAGTCTCTTGCAATGTGCGTATTTACCAGTTAGCCAAAGGAAAAATATTTAAAATATTTCTCGAAAATATTTTGCACATGGGTGTTTGACTTCACACTGAAGATGTATAGAGCAGTTATGGTGTATGAAGATACTATGCTGAGTACTATTTCAGTGAAGTAAGATCTTGTTTCTGTAAGCATTTATTCTCATTGTTAGCACTAAGTATAAACTTGTGGGGAAGATTTTAAAAATCTTGGATTCTACTTTGCCTTTGATTCTGACTTGTAATGCAGCCTGATTGTGTCTACATACAGTTGTGCTCAATATTGGCTGAACTTATTCTGACACCAAGAAATTCCTTTCCATTTAACTTTTTTTTTTTCCTTCAGGCAGTGTGAGGAATTGAACCCAGAACCTTGAGCATGCTAGCCAAGTGCTCCACCAAAGAACTACACCCTCAGCCCTCCAGTCATTGTATAACTTTTTTCCCTTTTGCCACAAAACCTGCAGCCTTGTCTTTGGTAATGTCACTTGCCGCCATTTTGGTAATGTCACTTGCCGCCATTTTGATGTTTAAGAAATGCTAAGGAATCGAATATACTGGTATTTTTTTAAAAATTCCTTTAATTGAGATAGTTGTGTCCCCCATCATAAAACTTGTAAATACAAGTATTTAATTCAGTAGCTGTGTTCTGTCCCCATTAGTTTAGGATTGGTGTGAATGTAGTCTGCCATCCCAGGTGAACCATTGAGTCTGGTGCATAGTAAGCAAGTATGAAAAGTGGAGTTTTGATGTAGCCCTTGACCTCATGGGTTGGCAGTTGTGAAATGTGGTCAGTTTGTGTCAAGTTTTTGAAGATAAAGAATGTGGCACACATTCATTTATTCCATTTTTTCTTCTGGTACTGTGAATTAAACCCAGGGGCACTCTTAACACCGAGCCTTTTAAAATTTGAGACAGGGTCTCATTAGTTGCCCAGACTGGCTTTGAACTTTCTCTTGCAATTTTCATCTTCCTGAGTAGTTGGGGTTATAGGTGTGTGCCATGGTGCCCAGCTTTGTTCGAGGAATTTTTGTGGAATACTTCTGTTCCTGGTACCAAGTGTGAAGGATGGTTCAAAATTAGTCTGCCTTACTGTAGGGAAGAGCAAGGTAAAAGGAGTGTCAAAATGTGTGATAAAAGGTTGGAGTTGTTTTTGGTAATGAAGGCAGCTGACCCAACCAGCTATTAGGAAAGGCTCCCCCTGGAGATGATTATGAAAAGACCATAAGAGCTGGAAATAAAGGACTTTGGCTTCTAAATTACAGGAACTAGTTTGTTTTAGCTTTCTAGGAACTAGCTGTAGCATCAAGGTAAGTGCTGAATTGGTAGTTTTTTGAGACCAAATAGACAAAGATTGGAAACTTTTCAGTAAAATGCATTGGGTCTAAAAAAAAAATGCATTGGGTCTAACAAGCAAATGCAAAATTGGAAACAAATCTCCCTTAACTAATATTTCATTTCAAACAAACCTTAGGACAGTATTTGTGTTAATAGGAACACTCCTCACCACCAAGGCTTCTGGGGGTGGGGTTGTGAAGGCCCAAGGCCGAACCGTCAGTTGAGCAGTCCTGGAGTTTGGACCTAGCTCCCTAGTGAGGCAGCCTGACCCCCACAGCGCCTGGGACATGGCAAGGTGCACTGGCCAGAGCCGAGTTAGGGTTTGGAGTTTGCACTACTTTGTAGTAAGTATAGAGTGAGATCTGCTGCTGCCCACCCAGACTTAATAGGTATCCCTTCTCTAGCGCATAAAACCTAAAATGTGTGGCATAAGGAGTTCATTTTATCCTCTACTCAGCTGTTAATGACTAGAAAACATTGTACCTTCTGACAAAGCTATTTCAAGGCATCGTTTGTTTTTGTTTTTTTGAGACAGTCTCGCTATGTAGTTCAGCCTGTCTTTGAAGTACCCTAAACTGGCCTCAAACCTGTGGTGTCCTCCTGCTTCAGGATTACAGGTATGCAACTACCAAAGCAGTGTTTTTGTTTTTAAAACAGCAAATGATGTAAATCTCAGGCACAGTACTGCCTTCAAATCTCTTTCAATTTGATAAAGAATGTGGCACACATTCATTTGAAGATACTTCCACTAATAACACTCTATTAAGCTGTGCTAGCAGCTTTTGTTTCTGAGAACCACTTCATGAGGAACAGCCTGTTTAAGACCCTTACAAAGCGGTTTCCAGACCTAGGTACCTTAAAACAATTTGCATGGAGCTCACATGGGGAAAACCAGGTGATTTCTACTGTCTACTTCCTGAGTCTGGCCTGTGTCTCCCCTTTAGGTCTGAGCTGAGGCAAAGTATCCATGGGCTGTTTCCAGATTCTGTAAAATATTTACCTAAACAGCAGACCAGAGAGGGAGAGAAGAACACAAAGGACTGTATTACAAAAATCTGGATTCTCCAGTCTTTGCTGTCATATTTTTCTCAGGCTAGATCACTTGTTTGAAAGCCAAATACTAGAACTTGTTTGAAAGGCAAATTCTTAGGCCCCACCCCTCCCCCCACTCCAGACTTACATAATCAAAAACTGGTGGTGAGGCCAAAGAATTATGTTCCAATTTGAGAGTGAGTAGACTGGACAGTAGTTTCCTCACAGGTACAGGAGGCATTCTGAGTTCTATAAAGCTTTCTGAGATAACCAATTTTAGAAAGGTACCAAGAACAGTATTTGTATTGTGTAGCTTGCTAGCACTTTAATTCACTGTGCTTTTAGAGTTCCACTTTCCCCAGTATTTCAAAAGAAAAGCTGCTATCAAGAACAATATAAATTGGGTGGGAAGTTCTGTTGGCCTGAGTTTAAAACTTGGAAAAGCACAGGCTGCCATTATTGGACCTGCCCTAACAGTGGGAATACTGTTGAGTGACTAATGTAAGCTTTATCCCCATGTTGGTGGTTCCCAACCTCAGTTGCACATCATCTTCCCCCGCCCTCTCCACGCAATCATCTTGATGCTTAGGCTAAACCCTGGAGGGTGGGACTTGTGCTTCATTTTCAACACAAGTGTTCCTTAAGTGAAACTTCAGGCTACTTCCAGGCTGCAAGTGTTTCAAGCTTCCTGACTACAGTAGATTCAGCAGAACCACAGACTAGAGTTCTTGTCTACTTTCACCCTAGCAGTAAGTTTTCAAAGCCCTGCTCTTTTCCTGACTCAAATCTAGGCCTCCACTTTCACTCCCCACCCATGTTTAATATTAAATATAGTTTAACAGTAATTTTAACTAAAACAGAAAAATATGTATTAAAAGCAAATGCTTTGATAATCTGAGAAAAAGAGCCTGTTGCGACACATTAGAATTGCTTTGTAATCAGTATATTAAGGAGACATTCATACATTTTCAACAATTGCTTAAATTCTGATACTCAGATTTAAGCATGTGAACATGACTTTTAAACATACAAGTGTAGCTATTCATCATAATTTGCTATACTATCAACATTAAATTACAGTTACTTTGGAGCATAAGTCAAAAATGGGTTAAAGTAAGCCTGTAACATACCTAAAGAACACCTTCTTATATTACACATGCAAATTATTTTCCTGTGTAGTCTCTTCACTTTAGAGTTACCCAGCTCTGAAGTCACTACTCAAGGGCTTATCATGGTGCAAAGAGAAGGGAAAAAGAATATAACCAGGACCGGTCAACATAGTTATATATATTTAAAAAGATGGCACAGCAGAAGGGAATGCAATCCTAGAAATGCAAGCCCTTAAGCAGCAGCATTATGATGATAAACCCCTTTTTAAGGTATCATTTCTATCACTGATACCACAGGCTAAATTATATTTTATGCCACTTTCAAGTAATAGTTGAGGCAATAGAATGCAGAGGCATCACAATAAGTCCCACTTAATACAAGTAACTAGACAGACCAACACTTCTACAAACGGTTTCTTTTTCTGATTGCCAGTTAAATACAGAGTTTTAATCCATAGCTTAACAATGAAGGGTAACACACTAAAGTCAACACGTATACCTAGCATTTCAATCTAAACTTGTGCATGTATACAACTGAAACCAATTACAAGGTATGGCCTAACAGACGCCAGGGTTAGGTACTTTGTACAGGTATTTTTAAACTTCATCTTGCACACTGAAGTCATCATACAGGGCAAAGTCGGAGCTTTTGTATTTGCGTTTATTCTTCATTTAACGTTTAAAACACTACTGTAATTGAATATTGAAACAAAAACAATAGCAAGTAGTGAGCATATGATGATCACAGTCCTTCACGCATTCACTACTGCACACAAAATGCCAGCAGCGAGGGGTATTCACTGGCCCCATTAAGAGGTCTGACACTGAACACCACCTCTGGGATGATGTTCGTCATCCTCATAGGCTTCTCCATTATAATGGCGCCGTCTTTCCTGATTTGGATCAAAGTCCACCAGTTCTACCTGATCCATTTCATCAGTCTCTTCTACTTCCTTCCTCTCAGGTAGGAGTTTTTCCAGCAAAGAGAGTTTATCAGGAGAGAGAA